>QVOA01006573.1:0-191196 GCA_014825685.1 Pseudomyrmex cubaensis | reverse complement strand
ATATATATATATATATATATATATATATATATATATATATATATATATATATATATTGGTATATATGTGTATATATTTATATATATACACATATGTATATATATATATATATATACATATATAATGAGTATTTGTTTAGATGATGATTTACATACAACGCGTATATGTTACATACAATGACGTGCTCCAATTTATCTGACTTGCTCTTTTTGTTACACTTTTGAGCGCGGAAACGACTACGTTCCGGTTGCAAGGAACGCACGCGTGTATCCGTGGAGAGTTATCGAGATATTTCCGAGAGTTTTGCTTCTTTAACATCGCTAGTTTAGATAACAATTATAGAGAACAAAAGTAGCACTGATTAAAAATTCTTATTAGCTTGCAAATTGGTTTTCTCAACACTGAAATTTGTTGAGACATGTGATGTTGACACTGTTTTTCACACATGTTATTGGTTTTTAATGTGCGAATATTTATAGTGGATGTTAAAAGTATTGGAGGAAGTATCAATGGAAGAAACGTGTCAAAAACCAACGGCTCCGACACTGGTCTGACCAAAGCATCCGAGTTCACATTGGAAATTCATCCTAGTGGTCACGTAATACTAGGAAAAAAGGGAATCACGCTTACTTGCTTAGCTGGTTCAAATGAAAACGTTTCCTGGTTGCATAATGGAATACCAGCACCTCCATGTGGTCTAACTCGCTGTGTTCTTCTTCACAATGGTTCTCTTCATTTTTACAAGGTAAATATCCGAATTTGTGACTTCTGATTAGTATAAAAATATGACAAATGCAAAAAACTTATATTATGTCAATGTTGTGTAGAAACAAAATTTCAAAGAAAAGGAACGGAATAGTATTGTTAGTGTTAGAAATCATAAAGATGAATATCGCTGTGTAACACGTACTAGTTTAGGAGGATCGATACGCTCAGCTCCTGCATTTATTCAAATAGCAGGTATTGTTTTAGAACTGCAATAAGTCTTAATATTTGTCAGTTTTGAAAATGTCATAGTTACAATGACTTTTTCATGTTGTAGAACTTGCCAATGTATTTAAAGAGTTTCCAGAAAATATTATTGTTCACGAAGGTGAAGTTGCACGATTGTCTTGTTTGATAGACAGCGTTCCTTTTCCACCCAATATTACTTGGCAGCATAATGAAACATTATTATCTTATCACAAATCAAAGTACTCTGTGGTACCACCAGGTGTTCTGTATATAAGTGCAACAAAACTGTCAGATGCTGGCTCATATAGGTATACAATTGTTTATCTCTTCATTATAAACTAAATTTCAAATCACAATTTTAGTAAATAAGCAAAATATGCAAAACTGATTTTATTTTCAGATGCATAGTCACTAATGAATTTTTAAAGAAGACTAAAAAGAGCAGAGAAGCAAAATTAACAGTTATTCCAAGAGCGGAAGGTAACAAATCGCATATTCCGTCGTCCTTGTTTCCGCAAGTTTCGTACAGTCATTGGCTGATCAACGGATCAAATCTTAATTTGGCATGTGCTGCATCTGGTTATCCATCTCCACTTATAACTTGGTCATTTATTCCTCGTTATGGTAAGAAGTTTTATAAGGAATGCACATGTAACAATATCAGTGTCACTACATTTAATGGCGTGTTTATTTTTAGATAATGTTACGCAACCTCGCGTTCTTCTCAATTCCACCACTGGTGTCAGTATATTGTCACTAACAAATGTAAATATTTCCAAAGCCGGTGTTTATATGTGTTCTTCAAAGAATTCTATTAGTAACGATTTAGAAGTACAGGTACGCAGAGAGTCAACACTGTAAACAGTGCCTTATTTATCGCTCTTGTAAATTTAATAACACATCTATCTTTTATTTAAAATCGCAGAATATAACTGTGGATGTGTTGATACCTCCGTCGTTTATAAAGACACCGACAAACCAAGTCTGTCCAAATGGAAGAACTGCAAGATTCGAGTGCCAGGCGCAAGGATTACCTGTACCTCAAATTTATTGGTTAAAAGACTCGTTGAATATTACTATTAATGGTAATTACTCGTAATAAGAAACCATTTATAAGATATGTGTATTGTAACAGTATTATCGTAGAAGATATATAAGTGAGAATGGAATGTCATTGTTTAACGCACACTCACGTGTGTACGTATGTTGACAGGTCGTAGAACAACTTACGTTAAGAATTATAATAAAATAGAATTAGCAATATCGGCAACTATACCGTCTGACTCCGGCATATACCAATGTGTGGCGGTAAATTCAGCGGGTGAAATCTGGGCCGCTGGCCGGCTCCAAGTGAATACGTCGCGCAATAGTCCTGCTGCACCAACTTCATTGAGGTGTCACGCTCTTTCACCAGTTAAAATCTTAATTTCATGGGAACCACCAAAGTCTCTACCATATACCAGTATTACAGCTTATACCGTCCATTATAGTGCTGTCGGTGAGTTCGATAACATAATGTTTTTCTATTTTCTCGTAAATTCGGAAAGATCTCGCGACACGTGTTTGCACATCTTGTACATTTCTGTGATGTGATCAGAAGGTGGCAAGGAAGAAGTTTCTCCGCCAGAACCAGGGAATTCTACGTCTGTAGAAATAACAAAACTACTCGAACCGTATACAAATTATTCATTTTACGTACGAGTGTGGAATAATTATGGTGCTAGCGATCAATCGGCTACCATTCTGTGTTCCACTGCTCCGAGTGGTATGTGGTTTTACTTAGTCTCATTAAAGCGCTTACTCGTTACACATAAATGTGTAAAATTTGCATAAATGTTTAAATCGCTCGTTTGCAGTTCCTAAAGGCGCACCGAAATTGAATGTGGATATAATAAGTAGTACAAAACTAAATATATCATGGGAACCTTTAAGTAAGAAGGAATCCCGCGGCATCGTGGCCGAATACAAACTGCAGTGGAGGCTCAACCAACATCCATATTCCAACGTAGTTTATTTACCCGTTACTGTTGAATACTACATACTCTCCGGTACGGCTCTGCTATCAATCGTTCTGTTTTTGTATGTTGCAAAAGCAAATACAATCATGTAACTATGTATCATTTTATATCGTAGATCTGATACCCGGAAAACAATACGATCTTCGAGTGTTAGCGAAAACGAAGCAAGGCTGGCCGAATATTACTGAAGCACAGCTAGAGTGGATCACTGTGACTATGCCATCTGAACAGTTCATTATAAAGAATGTGGTAGATATTGAAGTATTAATCGTAAATGCTTCGATAATCAAGGTTAATATATTCATCTTTATTTTATCTTTTACTTATAAACAATTTTACGATTTTATTTATTTTAATGTTTTTGAAATTATATACTTTTGACAGATGAAATGGAAGATCAACTTTAAGCAAAACGATCAAATTGAATCCAAGTTCGATTCTTGGCAAATTTATTGCGAAAATAAACATGGTGAAAAATTAGCGACTATTCTTTTACCACAAAATGTCACTGAATATCTGTTCAATGATCTTGGTAAGTATGCACAACTATCTGTTTGATAAGTAATGTTATACATAAAATTAAAATTGATTGTTTTCATCCAGATTTAAATGTTTCATACACCATGGGTTTGTGTATGGTGAGCTCAGGTAAAACAACAGGTTGCCTGACAAAACACATACAGACTGTACGATCTAATTCTAGTAAGTTGGCGAGATGCTTAAAAAATAGAACACAACAATGCTTTTGAACACAAATTCATTTTTAAAGTTTTAAATCTGAATATTGTTCAAATAGTTTTGTTTCTGAGATATTTGCGTACTCATTACACTTAATTCGGTTTTCTCTGAATTTATGTGTCAAATTTATATCAAAAACAAATTTATGTAATAATCACTCCTAATTTAGATACTGTACCAACATCTTTGGAGGCTATTCCCGTCTCATCTACGTCTATTAATGTAACGTGGACATTGCCTGATTTGATTGACTTGGACTCGTTTGAACTTTGTTATTACGCGGTCCACAATTCAAACGATTCTAAATGCTTTTTTACGTAAGTGTAATCTGCTGAAAACAGTTAACATAAACAATAGAAAATATTGAGAAACTGTTAAGTATACGAAATGTATATTGTAGAGACGATACGAAAATAACTGTCGACAAATTGAAGCCTTTCACCTTGTACCAGTTTAACGTAAGAGTCATTAGACATCAAAACAGTACCTTCAGCGAATTTGTTGAATGTTACACAAATGAGGATGGTGAGAATTGTTATTCTAATAATTTCTTTCTAATTGTTGTCTAATAATAACGCATTGTCAGGCATTATATCGAGTATTACACTATGCGAACATTACAGTTCCTGACAAAGTCGAGGAAGTGCAATGGTTTTTGGGCAACAACACGATGCGAATCGCGTGGAAAGAGCCGAGCAGTATAAACGGCGTCATTCAAAATTATTTTGTTGTCGCTTACACGATGGATCTAGAGTCGACGACATGGAACAACGTTACTGTGCCCGGTAACAAAACGTCGACGATCTTACCGGGTTTAGCACCGGGAAAACGATATTTTGTTATGGTACAAGCGGCAACGAAAGCTGGTTACGGAAAGCCATCGGATCCTATTGTTATTATTACTGGCGGTGGTGGAAGTAACGGTAAAGGAACCTCGGTATCTACGCCGTCCGGTAATCAGAAACCGCCACACAACGTGAAACCTGACCCACGTATAGGTAAGAAAAAAGTCATACATCTTATAGCATTTTGAACTCAAGCAAGTTTAGATCTCTGTGATTGAGTTCAATTTATCACGTTACAAATAGTTCGTTAAATAGTGATGTCTGTGAATCGTCATTAACGGTATTGCGATCGTGACTACACACAGGTATAATTCTTGGACTGAGCATAAGCATCGGATTTATCACGCTATGTGTAGGCAGTATATTATACCGAAGACAGCTCGAGAACTCTCGCTCATTAAGAAATGACGTTCAGCCCGCGAAAAGACATATATTATCGCGGAACGGAAACCGATGTTGCACAGAACAGTCGTCTACTTCGGTGTGTCAGCAAGCGAATGCGACCGGTGCCTCAAACGAAATCGAACTGGCTGTGCTGTGTCCAACGTCCTCGATCGAGACAAATCCGCAGTCTGATTCAAAGGTAAAGCAGAATACACTAAGAATTTGTGCGATAAACGAATTTACTTCAAATTTTCTGCTGATAATAATAATACTTTATATGCTTTATATAATAATAATACTTTATATATATATATATATATATGTCTATAAAACAATAGAGATAATACATGTGATGTGTATTTGTACATGCAGGGTGTACAGTCCAATGGGATCTTCGAAGTTTGTGCGAAAGAACCTTTGTTATTGTCGTGGGAGACAAATGGAGGCTCAAAGGATGTTCATATTATGGAGAATCCTCAGGTATTGCTACTAACTTTAATCTTAGATAGAGATCCATAAAAGATATTGATTTTTATATACAATTATATAAAAAAATGTAATAAAGCCAATAAAATTCTCGTTAATTTTCTCTCAATCCTACTTATTACATTCATTTTTGTAATTGCAGTACAAAAGAAGAGGCAGTTCCGCCTCAACTAATCAGCAGAGAGAGGAGCAAGATTTAGAAGACACGCAGCTCACAATAGTCAATTGTACTTTAGGCAGTAGCACTAGCAGTTTAAATAATAACTCAGGATGTCCGGACGAAGAAGCTTCATCATCACCAAAGGCAGCGTGTGCGTCTGTCCCGGTACTTGAACCGAACGGGTGAAAGTGCGTTCAACATTTGTATACAGGTACGCTAAAGTGTTCAATACTGGTATCAAGATGTAGCAGGTAAGAATACGCAAAATCCTGCGCTGTGTTTCCTCTCTTTCTATGCGTGATCTTGATTGGCAAATCAAATCAAGATGTGAAAAAATGCGTGACGTTAAGAAAATGCAATTCTGGCATCAACAAAACAAAACCAATGCGAGAAATTATAATCTCTCACGTACTTTGCTATGGTTCTTGCTTACAAGAACTATTAAACGATCAAAATTATATATTGGTTTGAGAAAATTTGTCTCATTTTAAATTATTATTAATCGCTATGTTAATTATGAATATGTAGGAGATAATCTCTTTTATACGGAGAACTTGGGCGCATCTATGTAAACGTTTCAGAAGCGAACCGGCAAATTTGTTTTTTTTTTCATTCATGACATTGTGCACTGATTGTGCAGATAATATCCAAAGTGTTTGCTGGACATATGTGTGTACATATAGAATAATACAAAACGACATTGACAACACGTTTAAGAGTTAACAGAAGATGAGAGACGAAAAACTATTTTTGCTATAAATAAAATTAAGAACCACTGGCTATAGCTCAACCAAAAGAAAATTTTATTTGATATTTTTCTCTTTCTTCTCTCTTACATGTCGACGTACTTTTTTTTATTCCTTATGTCACCTTCTGTTATTTCTCAAACAGTTGTCTGTAATTTATATATTTCAGGAATTAAATGAAGGTCAGAACAATAGAAAAAAGACAAAAATTTAGAAACACGTAAACTTAACTCGAATAAAATAGCAAGTTTCCAATGCCTCTGTGTGTATATAGAGTAAGCTAATTAGTTGTGACTATCCACAAAATATCTTCGAAGATTCTAATAATAAAGAAATACAAGGATGTACATTCCTTTATTTAGAAACGCAAAAAGTTATGAAACAGTTTGCCCGGGTGAAGCGTGGCCTAAGCTCAGTAGATGAAACAATTTCGAGAATTTACTTAATTTAAAAAAAAAAGAAAGCAGATATCGATCATTCCACACATAAATAAGTGTTTTCCATTAATAATATTTAAACAAAGAGAACTTTTATAGTATTAATGAAAGCAGGGAAAGGCTCTAAACAAATGCTACGCATTTAGAAATATGTTAAGAAAGTTCTTTTTCTCTCTTATTTTTTGTGGTTCTTTTTCTCTTTCTGTTTTTTCTCTTTTTATTTTAACGTATATATATGTGTGTGTCACTTAAGTATATTCTATACACACAGAAAATCATTTATATAAGTTTATCTAAAAACTAAATTTTTTTGCATTTAGCGCTAACATGTGTAACAAATGAAAGAGTATTTATTTTATACGTGAATAGTTTTTAAAGCATTTAACGTGAGTTTGTATTAGTTTAAAACTGATTTATATGCGATTATTATATATATCATATTTTAAATGAAAAAGAATCCTATGAATGGGAAGAGTATTCAAAAAAGATAATTAATAAGCTCAGATTTAAAAGAACTATATATATATATGTATATATATATATGTATATAGAATCAAACTTCGGAGAAGGACCAAAAATTAAAATTACTCAAGGCGAGTAGAGTAAAAATTTTTTTATCTTGTTTTTCGTGCCGAGAAAAAGTACTATTCATCAGGAGACACTATCATATACCTTTTTACTCCGTGAAAAATTTTTTTAGATACTTGTAAATGTTTAGAGAAGTTTTGTCATTTCATCATACGTGTACATTTTTCATTTTGATTTAAAGACATGAAAAAATTATGACTTACATTTGATCAAATTGGAAAAAGGAGCCTAAGATTATTTCGTATTGCAGTAATGATTGGCTTGTAGGTCATCGATTTGCTCACTGAGAACAGTGGATTTATCTCGTTTTTCAATAGGCAGATCTCCAGCTGCTTTGCGCGCAACAAAGAGCGCGATAAGCGCGAGCGAGACGGATAATCCGACCGCTCGATATAAAAAAAAAAAAAGATCTACCTTTTCTACATGCGATGAGGATAAACCTCACTTGATCTATGAGCATTCAAAATCACTGACCTAGAAGCGATCACCGCTCTGTATGTACATTTTTCAAAGCACTACGTTTACCTCGTACACACAACTGTTTCTTTTCGTCCTTCTTCGAATTTTCACGTATGCTCAGAGAGTATCATACAATTCAAACGAATAGCATACAAAGAAAATAGAAATTACTTCATTTTCACAAGTATGTACTTTGATAAGAGATCTTAAAGACTGTTATGTGATAGACGATATTTTTATAACGGAAAAAAAACTTCCTCAGAATTTACATAAGAAAGTTTCATACGTTTCTCGGTTTTCTCTCCGTTCATAAGATTGGTATCGCTCAGAAAGAAAGCGATTAGATTATAAAACAATCGATATATATATATATTATATATTATATATATAATTAACGTGAACGTTCTGTTGTGTACGATATTAGCGTGTTAACTGGTAAAACAGTTCTGTGTATTACACAAAAAAAGCAGCATATTGAGACAAAGCTATAAGACACATTTCCAGACTGGTGCATGTTACCATGACAGAAGAAACCCAATACAGTACCTGAATAGAATAAGCTATATCTTTTAGAGTGAGACATAGAGAGATGTCAATGTTGTTACTGTACCTCCACTATTGTTATTTATTACATTTTTCCATTCACTACATACTTTAGACGAATACATTTACACACACAGGATCATGCAATAACAATCACCCATAGTTACAGTATGAAAAGCTAACATTAGAAGTAATCTCGATTTGCACATATATTAAAGACTAATCGTACTTTTATTCCATAGAAATATTGCCGCATTTTTCATAACCAGAATCCTCTAGAAGCCAGACTGAGAGTGTTTTTAAAGAATATTTTTTATTTTATACCCAAGCCGTTACGTTATTAATTATTAATACTACTCAGATACCTCGTGTGTTTACTGGAAATATGTTTAGTCGACGACTGTGCACCATAATTTATTTATTTCTGTTTTATCGATTTCCGCAAATCATTACAATAGCTCTATGTTTACAGATCAGATACAGCTCTACAGAAAGATTTATTTACACATGAATACATGGAACTTGTTATTATTGTATTATAAGTATAATTTTGAGAATCTCAGATCTTTAGATATATATAACATACATATACAATATTGAATTTATTGAACTCTTGCACGAGATCCTCTCTTCTCGTGTAACAGCCTCTATGTTGCGAATTATATTCGCGCATAATCAATGTGTTTTATGCTTACGATTTTTTATTTAATTTGTCTGATTTGCGTTTGTTGTCACATATAATGATGTAATGACTGTTATATTTTGTATTATTTTCCACATTTGTTGAGGATGTACGTTCATGTGCTTTTTTCGATAAATTTTTGTATTTGTTGACAATGTATTTTTACAAAATTTATGTAGCGTGAAAAACAAAGTTGGCGCGTATAATAACAAGAAAAGAGTCAGGATGCTAAAAATCCGATCGTTCCTTAATCCATGTTGTTGACATCGTGCACCAGAAAGGTACATTCATGTTACACCCTTGCAATTTTGAAAATGTAAATATAGTAGATAAAAAAATATTTGCACATCCTGTTTTGGTTGATTTACACAGACAGAAATGAAGTATGTGTGTGCGTGTGTTTGTGTGTAAGATGCTAAAAAAATTTACAAAATAAAAAAAACATGCAAATTTACAGAAATGTTGCGATATAAATTATGTCATTTAATATATTATTAGTATGTACAAATAAAAAATTATATCGACACGGCGCGCGTTAATATTCTCCTGTTTTGTGTACAATTATTTCTAAAGAGAGAAATAAAGTGTGCAAATATTTTTTGTACTTGGGAGAATATTTTGAGACAGCTATTATTTATGAAAAACCAAAAGCGTTCGGACGACAAAGGATTAATTTTAAGAGAATTATGCGTTGAACGAAGTGTAAGCAGCAGAAAGTATGTAATAAGTAATGTTTTTTTCAGTACGTAATAAGAGTAATAATTTTATCTTGCTTTTCTACGTGTTATAATAATTAAGTATGTAAATGGCAGTTGTACGAGTTTCGTAAAAAAATAAGTTTACGCTTATTATATACGTATATAAGTTTTTTATATATACATATACATATATATATATATATATGTATAAATTGTCTTCATCTATCTTTTACACTTTAAGTAGTGTGAATGTATACTTGCTTATGACAAGTTTATTCCAATCACATACGTTACTGCTAAAATGTGCAGCATCTTACTATAAAAACCCATGTTACTTAGATTCATCACTTTTATGATAAAACAACAACAAAAAGTTATGTATAATATGTACATAAACAAGTTACAATTGTGTAGCCGATAAAATTTTATTTTTATACATAAATTCTTGGTTTTGCTTATTGGATTGATAAAATTTGACATTTTGATGATAAATATTGATCGTTTTACTTATATACACATATTTATGAATTTTTGTTGTTGTTTTATATACTATTAAAATTTAAGGTCCGTCACTCTACTGCCGTATCTTGAGTGCATTTTATAAAAATATATTTTCGATACGATGTAATTAAAATACCTAGTTAAAAGGTTTCGCGAACCTTTTGAATGATTGATGGTACATAATTCCTGCTGCTACTTCTGATTTAATGTTACAATTGTATGCAGAAGTGAACAAATCAACTCTCTAATAACCAGTAATTTAATCATTTAATTTTAAAATCTAATATATATAAAAAGATTCTGTTTTATATATGTATGTATACATCTTTAGTGAGAAAGATAAATGTCACATTTTTTTACGTTCTCACACTTTTAAACTAATTACATTGGTCACTTTATATGAGTCACACACATACGCGCGCCCTCAGAAATTTCTTACTTTATAAATGCTAGATACATCTTTTCAAAATAGATAATCTGTTTTTTGTTTAAAACCATGTATGTGTGTGTTTTTGTGTATATACAAACACTTGATTAAAATAAAAAGGTTTCTCAACTTTATTCGCAGTTTGTGAACAGATACATCGTTGGAATGTAGCGACTATAAAACAGGTAGCTTCTTATACATGTACCTAACAGTAGGAAATATAGATATTTCTATTTATTTATTAATATATAATTTTTCAACAAGTTTTAATTGATGTAATTCACAGTCTTGAAAAAGTGGTTTTATAAAAAGTCATCCTTTCTCTATGTTTCTAAAACTTGTACAAATTGTTATACGATTCAGGAGCATTCTTTTACACATATTATCTTTGTGTCTAAGATCATAACAACACAGTTTCTCGAAGTTTAGTGCTTGACTAGCAACCTTCAAAGTGCGGGAGTTTTGTCTCGAGAACTATAAATGTTCTTTTTATTAAGTACGCTAATTGCTAATTTATCACATTGACGATAGGCTTGTCCACAAAATTCGATGTCGATGCGAATTCCATGCACACGCGTTTCTATCTAGACTTATATTTAATTTTTTTGTCTTGGAATGTATTAAAAAAACCACCAAAAGTAAAGACGTTAACATACATATATATGTATAATAGAGTATATGTGTGTGTATTAACTGTATAGAAGTATCTTCAAGAATTCTTGTATATTTTAGGCACAAGATACTTATGTATCTATAGATATCTATAGTCATCTTAAGCTTGTTGTCGATACTAGAATTTTAGCAGTCCATGGATATTGCAACGTTCATAAGAGCAAGGAATGCGGGAAGATTCGCATGCTTACGTAATCGTTAAGTACCTGCAAATTTAAAATTTGCTATTTTGATTTGCATTTTTACATAGTTTTTCTTCAAATTGGTCTGCAAAACAGAATGTCTACTGCTTGGAAAAATCTCTGAAGTTGTTTTATTTAAAAAATTTTTTTTAATGAAAATCAGGATATTTGTCATCAAAACTAAAATATAGTATCATAACCATTTTATAATTTGGTCTTTAGTTATGGAAAGTTTCTGAACAATCAGAGATATGTTTTTCCAAAATTGTACAAGTAAACGTTCTGCAAAAGCAAGTTATCGATTACCTCTGTGAGAGCACTTTTCGTTAACTTGGGATAAAAGTATGTGAATCCTGTTTTCGTTAGCTTTCCGGGTTTTAAGTACAAGTGTTTATTATAAAGAAGTTCTTGATCTATATACGGCGACAAAGGACTGTTTTCCACACCGTCTTTACGACACGCTTCCGCCCAAGGACCCATGTGTTTGTCGTTAACTTCTTCGACAACAGAGTTCATATCAGCCTGAAGTATAAAGAGACATGACGACTATTAATTTCTCGAGACTTTAAAATAATATTCAAATATTTTACTATGCCGAAACATGCAATACTTTAGCCAGTGTAGATAGCGCAGTGCCCCAATAATCATGGTTGATGTTAAAGATTTCGGACACTATAGAACTGATGAAACCTTGAGTGGAATCTCCTTCGTCAACGAGGTTGTACGTCTGGCCTATCGTTTCCGGCTTGTTCGCGACATGCCAAATAGCTCTGACAACGTCCGTCACATGAACGGTGTTCATGTGAAGATCTGGTCCCCAAAGCAACTTCATCATCTCTCCTAAATACTTATAAACCGCACCTACTACCAATCTTGGTGCTGTAAATTGTGAAATTTGTTGGAGATGTAGTAGTTCTTTGTTTAAGTCGGCGGAAAATGAGAGATATATCAGTAATGATATTAAAATAAATTCCAATAAACTGAGACAAAAAAATTGAATTTATATGAGAGAAAATTAAATGTCACAAGAACAAATTATATTCTTACCTAAACCACTTCTATCACCACAGCCATATACAATAGCTGTTCTCAATATAGTATATTTTAGGTCTGGTATATTTTTTAATTCTTGTTCTACTTGTAACTTATACTTTGCAATAAATGTCCACGGTTCTCCAGCATCCTCTTCCTTAATTGGTGTCTGAGTCCAACATGTATTATTATTGTTGTTATTATTCTTGTGTTAAAAAATATATACACAGTACTCTCCTACCTTTTCTGAGGCAGTAAGGTTACCAGAAGATATCTCTACATAATGGGAAACTTTGATCTTGGCTGCTTGTTCAGCACAGTTCATGCTGAGTTTATAAATACCTTCTTTATAAACAGGATCTGTGAGGCCGCTTTTAGTCTCTCCGGCACAATTGAACACATAATCAATAGGCTCATCAGATGCAAACGCATTTTGGCAGGATACTATGACAAACATCATTATCTTTTTCTGTTTTATACATATGTGTGTGTTACGATCAAACAGAACTTGGTTTATTAATATTCTGTTGAAAAGTAAATCTATACATTTACTCAGAGTTTTGATAAATAAAACATAGATAATATAATTACCTGTATTAATCAAATTAGCACTTCTGAACTCGAGCAAGGGGTGTTGGAATACATGCTGGTGCTTCGCGTTGAGCCACGCGGTCTGCGGTGGCACTTTGTCGACAACTCGCACGTACGACACCAACTCGTTATCCAGCAGATATTCCACGAGATTACGGCCAATAAAACCGCATCCTGCGCGAACGTTATCCGCCTTTTAATCGTCATCGCAACAAAAGACCGTTTGTTTCCGTTGCATTTTTTGTCAATTTTCTTCCCAACGATCTCGATTAGAATATACATTTTAAATATAGAAAAAAAATGCAACGGAAAAAAAGCAGATCTTGTTTTTTATCATTCTTTCGTTCCTGCCTGTGTCGCGAGAAGAATAAATTCGCATGTGAGATACCTCCTAGAACGATTACCCTCGCTTTCTTATCACAAGTGGGCGTTGCCATATTCGCTTGTCATTTAATTTTAATCGCGCCACGAAGAGATAGCACTTTCGTCGGATCCTTCAACAAACGGTTTGCAAATGCTCGATGCCACTTGAAACGACTCTTCGCGGCGTACACATGTACACGTATATGTACGTACATACAATGCATACATACACCTGGTTGTGTCGCCCACTTGCCGGTTTCGCTACGGCTACACACGTTGACGTTTTCCTACAGTGCGGTACCAGTTGTCAAGGCACAGAATATACAGGTGATATACGGAGTACACATATGTCAAATGCATTGAGTTCACGTGGCGATCGCAATTAGGCCCGATCCAGGATTGGTCGATTTATCGAATCCAACTTCGATTCTATTGGTTTTTGCGACCATTGTGAACTCGGTCTAAATGATGAAAACTGTCAGTGGTGACCTCTCTGCCGTTTCCGTTTCTTTCAACTCGCGTTCTTCTAGACCTCATGTCTTTTCCGCTTTGTCAAAATGGTAAGACGATGTGTTGATCTTTGATTCCGTTGAAAAATCGAACGATATTACGCGGTTGTATATTAATCGCGACGAATACACTCGTGTTCATCGAGTGTCAGGTAGTTCGAATTCATTTATGATAAACATTTCTTTCGCAGGGTATTGATATTAATCATAAGCATGACAGGAAGGTGCGGCGAACAGAACCGAAGTCGCAAGATGTGTACTTACGACTTCTTGTCAAGGTAGGATTTACATTCAGTATATTCATTAAAAATTGCGTAATTAATCAGATCTATCGATGTGTAAGAAATCTAAACACGCACACATACAAAAAAGATTTTAAAAAATTTATTGTTTATGTGTGTCAGCGCTTTTGCACGTGTTTCGGTTTTTGAAATTTTAGTTTCTAATTGAAAGATCGCGACCGGATAAAATAATAGTTTACTTAGATTTATTATACAGTAAATAAAAAGACTCTCTTTCAAATCGTAATAAAAAAAAATTTTATTCTATGCGTTTTGGAAGCAAACAAAAGTTGAGGTTAGTTTTCGTATTTGGTTGCGTATGTAACAGGTCTCTCTTTTTATATTAAAAGTATATTTTATAAAACATGCGAACTGCACTCTAGATCAGATCTCTTATAGGCTGATATAATTTGAAAGTTCGCTACAGAAATTTGTCAACTATCCTATCTCGCTTATTTTTCTTATAAAAAAGCGATTATTATAGTTGATACAAAGTTTTTTTATTTCAAAATTAAAATTTTATAGTATTCTAGAAAAAAACAATTACTTGTTTCTGTTCTATCACAGACTGAGCCTTATTTTACCTAGTGTTCAATTGATTGTTTCAGCTGTATCGATTCCTAGCAAGAAGAACAAATTCTAAATTCAACAAGATCATCCTGAAACGACTCTTTATGAGTAAAATTCATCGACCTCCTATATCTCTTGCACGTGTTGTGCGATTCATGAAAAAGCCGAACCGAGAGAAGTGCATTGCTGTAATTGTTGGTTCTGTCACTGACGATGCTAGAATTTTTGAAGTCCCTAAATTGACGGTAATTATTACTGTTGTGTCATTTTTATAGAATATAAAATTACACACATTTGATATATCACACCAAATGTGTCTGCATTCTATCTAACATCACAAAAACACGATAAATTAATATGATCTTACAGGTATGTGCTTTACGTGTGACCACGAAAGCTCGGGCGCGCATTTTGAAAGCCGGCGGTGAGATCATCACATTCGATCAGTTGGCTTTGCGAGCCCCAACCGGCAAGCGCACGGTTTTGATGCAGGGTCCGCGCAAGGCTCGCGAAGCCGTGAAACACTTCGGTCCAGCACCTGGTGTGCCGCATTCGCATACGAAACCTTACGTGAGATCCAAGGGTCGAAAGTTCGAAAGGGCAAGAGGCCGTAGACGCAGTTGCGGTTATAAAAAATAATCCTCATACTCTTATTCGACACTCAATTGCAATCTTATTTTAGACTGTTGAGTGTGAATGGTAAATAAACTTCTACTTAAGTTATATAATAACTTGTTTCTTTCTTTTTTATCTTCTACTGTTTGTGCATACACATATATGTTGAGAAATGCTTATTACACTTATGAGATAATTTTATACATATAGTTTTCGGAAAAGACTTGACCAACAATCGCACATGCAGAAAATTTCAAATAGAACATATGAATTTTGCACAAACATGGAGTTATTGATATTTTGAACTTATTGCCTGATATATAACAAGAAAAAAAACCTATCTATATCCGAGCTGATGCAGTGTGTGCACTGTTTTTCGTACACATTAAAAAATAAGGTTCGTTTCTTTTCCGATATATCGTATTGTTTTTTCCAATTCCTAATTTCTGTGTTAAATACCAATAATGCACAATGTGGCACAAAAGCGAATTTAAGCGGAACATTGGATTTAGGAGAAAAAAAACTAAATTTATAATAATAATTTAGCATTTTGGAGTAAATATTAAAGTGTATATAGATCATAAAAATATAATATGCAACATTAATCGCATATTTGCCGACGTAATGTACATAAGATACACCTGTTGACAGAAAGTGCTTCGTTTCGACGGAAAAAAATAATTTACGTTGATACGCGATAGAGCGTATCAATCGTTTCTGATCGGCTATATTATACGGTCGAATTGCGTGCGCAGTAAAGAAGAGAGATTCACCGATATTTCGGCCTCTCTCGGCCGTTTTAGGTGAGACACAACGTGTATGTACGTATATGTAGTACATACATACATACATATTTTAGTAAAAGTATATACACACGCGAGGTGTATAGTATGTACACGTATATAGATGCACACACAAGTTAGCCGCTTGACGCGGCGCGGTGTGGCGCGAGTAATACACCAGTCGCCATCTTAGCAATCGCGATCGGTTCCCTCTTCGCACTGCCGTCGTACGTTCCCGCGCTTGTGTGCGCAGCGTTGTTTCGACAGGCCAGGTAGAGCCCGTCGACGAGAATCAACGCAGCCAAACAACCGGGGAGGAGAGCTCGCCTGCGAAACGAGGCGGCAACGACGGCGGCGGCGGCGGCGGCGAACGACGACGGGGAAGCAGCCATCAGCGCGAAGTGGGCGGTGTACGACGCGCGAATACACAACTCGGTTTTTCTCGCTTTTATTTGTGACAACTTTGGGGTCTCGGCACGTCCGATTAATACAGTTGCCTTCGATTCCGCGCGGGTGACGTGGTATAGAAAATTACGGTACACCGTCGTCGTGACAGGACGATTAATATAGGGCAGAGAGAGCGGAGAACAAGAAGTCGCTGGAGAATCGCAAAGAGCAAAGCGGTGAAAGAAAAAAAAGGAAAGATAATCTCGTTCGGGAGTGAATCGGTGAAATAATATTTTTTAAACGGAAGATGAGCTGTCAACGTAACACAGGCAAAATCACGGTGCCAGATGACTTGCGCGACGTCCTGCTAGAGTTCACGATCAGCTACTTACTGGAGCAGCCCGGCGACATTATCGACTACGCCGTAGATTTTTTTACACGTCTTCGCGATGAACGCAGGACGCAATTAATTCAGGCCGACACCTGTGGGTCCACACCTGACGAGTCTGTCGACGACGAGGGTGAGTCCTGATATATATATATATGTGCGTATATATATAAGTATACATATAAGTATATATAATATATATATAAGTTGTGTACTTTCTCTTCACTATATATTTTATACATATATATATGGAGCTAATTAACATAATTGATATAAACGAATGGCTGTGAGATATTTCAAAGATATAATGTGTGTGTGGGCAAGTATATACAGTAATACTGTTATGAATAAGGGAGGGATTAACAGAGATTAGACTTAGGGTTAGAGTACTTTACAATAGCATTAATGTAAGCTTGTCTCTGTGGTATTTTTACAGATGTGAAAAAGGGGAGATAACAATTTCACATATATTTCTCTCATTCCTCTTTCTTGATCCCTTCTCCCTTTAGTCTCTGTGGAGACATCTCTCAAGAGTGATTCCATCAATGACTGTTGACCTTCCAATAATGAACTTGGAATAACTTTTGACACATAGGTTTAGTACATTTGTAAAAAAGATGTTTTCTTTACATCCATGTTTATGAACTTTTAATTGCAATATCAACCTTTACAATATCAACTTATTGCAACTATCCAATTTTAGGTATCCATATAAAAAAACTGTGGTGTAAAGAAACAAGAGAATTGCATCCATAATGTCATGATCATTCAAAAATCCAGCGCAAATTTTTTTAAATATACACATATCTTCGCCAAACACTAAGTACGATATTTGAATATTTTATCTTTTATTTTACATTTTAAAATATATAAATGCGTCTAAAATCTTAATTAATTAATGTTGCCTATAGTTCAATTTTTTCGGGAAACAATCTAGCCAGTATATTTGTCCAAAATTTGTTTTGCACATAAGAAAAAGAAAAATCAGTTTTTAAGCTCAAAATAAAAAAAATGTGAAAGTCATGAGGGGATAGATTTTATTCCAGATATACTTTAAGGGTTAAAATTGATATTTTTATATATTTAATTTTTGTAACAATTATATTTTGATAGAATATATTTTAAATTAAATTTAAACAAATGCACAAAACATATAAATGATCTAAATATTATTTACAAAATATAGAAACAGTTAGATGATAAATAAATATTATTTTAATTTTGAATACAGCAATAGACATTTTAGTGTAAATAATTGTAAATGAATATTAATTGTATATTAAAGTTAAAAACTAATTTAATTTTATAATGGTTATAAGTTACTGTTGTTAATTTGTATCTTAATTTCCTAAAAATAATTATTAATTATTAGATGTTTTAACTTACATATTTCTCTGAATGACAGATATTGACTCGAACCATCAAACGCCATATTCGTCATATCGAATTACGGACTAAATTTTGATTGGCTGCTATTGCGCATCTACAGAAAATATACCTTGTTTTCTTACACCAAAAAAAACGTTGCAATTTATGTATTTAATATGTTGTTACGTTAAAAGTCTGAATTATTTGACATATCATTTTATATTTTATAGACCTCTTTCTTATACGCTAGTTGTTATTCTTTTACTTATTTTTTCCTTGCTTTCCTCTCTTTCGCTTTGCTGACTTTAAAATTTCAAAAGTTGTTAGGTGTTCAAGGAAGAAAAAGAGAAATTTCCTTGAATTTTACAAGAACTGAAAGGTGAATTAAAACTTGTTAAACATTTGGTTTCTTTTTCTTACGTTTGTATATCTTAAACATTAATTATTTTAATTAGACAAGTTATAAATATTGCAGACTTGTGTAGCCGTATGTAAAAATATCACCCTATACACGTACAATATTTATATCTTATTTTGTGTTTAAAGTTTCGCGTCTTTTTATTCTATATTTATATCATTTTCATTTTAAACTACTTCCTATCAGTTAAGAGAACGCAGTTGAGTTTCTTTCGTATACATTTGTTCTTTGATTAAGAAAAATGAATGTTTATGTAATTCTATGCGAGTGCGTCTTGTCCTCTGTATTTTCTTGTTTTACTTTTGTATATTATATCATCTTGCGCATATCATTGAGAACATTACGTGCGTATAAACATCACGTAGTATATATACTGAAAGATAATAAGTGTGTTTTCATCAATCTATTTTTATTCTCATCATTCATTCATTATTCCGTTTATTTGTGCGTCGCTCGCAATTTAGCTTCTGAAAAATGTTCCGACGCTATTAGAGATTGCTAGGAATTAATAATTTATTCGCACACTTCGACTCAATCATGTCTCTCTTTATCATTTATCAGACCCGTATCTTTTAGTTCCGCTTGGATTCAAGTCGATAATCGATCAGCAACCCTCCCCTCGCTCCCACCAACCCTCTCACGTGGTTTCTTCGTAACACTCTGCCATCTTCCATGTATCAACTCGCTGGATAAAGCCTTCGGGGTAAAACCTTTGGCGATATATTAGCGTCGCAAACACAGGGCGAGCTTCAGTCCTCGAGTTGCATTCACGAGGGATCTGTTCGTATCTCGGGAAAATTTACAAGTAAAAAGTGCGTGAAAGATAGTCACTATCGTACGTTAGAAACTTTCATGTGAAACTCACCCTTCTCGCGCTCGTTAGTTAGTTTGTCATTTCGTCGAAAACGCCGTGCTAAAAGTTTCGTGCAACTACTTTAGTGTCTTCGGTTCGATCTGGCTGAACTTCTCACGAGACCTGCGCACAATTTAGGAAGCAACACTGTCCCGCCAACATCGTCCGGTCAGGCGCTCTCAGAGAGGGTCGAGATTCTTGGGTGATTGGCGGTTTCGACAGTTTCACCCGGCGCTTTGCTGGTGCAGCGAGGCGCACTCTCGTTATTCTTGTCTTGATTTTTACCTGGTTTTTTACGTGTCGCGGAGTTTAAATCGCGCCGGGAGCAATTTTCACGACAACATCGAGAAATCAGTCTATAGAGTCAAAAAAAAAAAAAGTGTCGATCTATGTTTGAATCACGCAATCATTGAGAAATATTTTTCGAAGATTTTGTTCGTTTATTTTCTGCGCGATTGTGGATGTGTATATAAGAAGACACACATACACAATATGAAACAAAAATAATATATTATCTGTTCCAAAGTCTCTTATTACAGCAGTTACATGTTCATATTCACAGTAACACGCATATTTTAAGATAAAGAAATGTTTGAGAAAACGCAACTTCGTAAAACTGATTCGTAATACGTCAGTAGATATTACTGGCAATGTTTTTTTAAGTTTTAATCATTGAAACATCTCAGACGCGTGCCAGTAAATATTTCTCTACTTTCGTGCTATAAGTTTCGTGCTTTGATTCCTCTTGCACACAGATTCAATACTTCCTGGTATATCCTCGCGGTAAATATTTATTCATGCAGGTTTAATGAAACGCGTTAATCCGTCGCGGTGATATATGTCGTCAAACTCGACATTAAAATTTCGTTCCTACGTCGAGGTTGTACGTGCCAGCGATTTCGAAACTGTCTCTCCCAATATCGTGATTGCGTAGAACTTTGTGAGAGATGCGCGAAAGAGATACTAGTTGAAGAAAATTTTCCTCCTGCTGTTTTGTTTTATTATACAAAATAGCGCGAATTCATGCAAATCAGCTGGAACGTCAAAAATAACTCGCAAAGTGGTCGGGTTAGTTTGGTCTTTTTTCTTCGAAGTCGAATACGGGAGGGTGGTACATATATCTTCGTTGAGAATTATCTGACGAAGAACTCTCCACAACTCGCGCACGGCACAATTGCTAATTGACTCCGATGCGCTGTTTCACTGTGATTTTAGTTCTAATCCAACTGAGGCCCGTGAGACCACATTTCTATTCGAAACGTAAATTCGTGGCAAATTGGATTTTAATCGCTCCCGGTGCAATCCAAACTCGCTTAATTCGCTATCGGTTTCTTTTCCGTAATTGCGAATCTAAATTTTAATGCGTTTTGTTTTTTCTTTTTTTTTTTTTAATTATATGTGTTTTCAGTTTTTTTTAACTACAAGGAACATAAAAGGATGCGCGCGTAGACCACTACTGTGTAGACGATATATCTCGTAAGTGAATTTCTAGTTTGTCACCCAAGATGTGGAACGATCGCGCTGGCACATGTTAAATAGGCGTCGGGTCGTTTAATTGTTCGTTTCACGCGTGACGTTATGTAAAATATGTTTGTACGACAGGTCGATGGAATGCAAGAAATATCGTAAGGAAAACGCTGAGTGGTTACGATTGCATCGCGCAAAATGTGTCTTACAATCGGCAGAGAAAATACGCGCAATTGTTTTTTTCGTAAAAATTCAAGTCAAATCGGTTTTTTTTAGCACAACTGTAAAAACTCAATTTTGGTTTTTATGTACAAAAGATAATAAATACAGAAATGCATTTATATATACATATATAAATATGTAAATATAAAACAACTAGAAAATATGCAACATAATGCTACATAAATATGCAATTGATAGATAAATGTAGAAATTTAATGCAAATCAAGTTGAAATGTAAATGTAAATGTAAAATCGTTTTACAAAGAGATTATATTATGTTCGCGCGTTCGGTTTATTTTCTCCGGAACATTTTGTCTGTGTATTATTACATACATATTCAGCATATTTCTCTCTCTGTGTTTCGTTTTGAAATGTCTCTCGCGTTATCAAACATATGTCGACACCTCTCTTGTGTTCTGTCAGATTAATTTTTTTTTTTTGTATAACAGAAAAATGATACAAGTAGATGTAATAATTTTTTAACATAAGTTATATATTAGTGATTTTTTCTTTATGTGTGTAAAAGTGTCAGTCATATTTTATACAAATTTTGTTTTATATTATTACGTTATAATGGATTTACACGTAAGCCGTATATTTATAAGTAGATCGAGGTACCTCGGTGAAGACAACAAAACGTGTAAACTTTTTTACCGAAGTGCAGAGGGTGTATTGCACGTGTGCCTGAAAAGGAAAAAACTTGTGCTCGTCTTTCTTGTGTTTCCCTTTTCTTCACGGACCAAATGTCGCTCATCTCCGTTATTGAGCCAATGGATGATAAAGGTGCGCGAAAAGAGATACACACGCCCTGTACACACACATATACACACACACACGAACACATGTAGTACCTTTATTATAAATTAATAGCTAGACATAAAGAGGCCTCTCAGGTACTTTGTTCCATATTGAATTATGTGACGTCACAAGCGAGAAATACACGAATTTTTATCGATGCAATTCAAGTACGTCAAGTACTTTTTTTTACATGGCACCGTACCAAATATTCAGAATACAAAGTGTGATAAGATTCACCGAAAAAAAAACTTCCTTTTTTAACTTTTTTTTTTTTTTTACTGTGTTTCTAGAATTACTAAGTATCTATAAATTTTAATGTCGATTGTCGCAAAGTCTATTTTCGATAGAAATATACGATAGATAATACGAATATTCGATATATATACATTGCAAGCGCGTTTATCAATGCAGAACAATAAATCGGACGATTTTCTACGCATTTTTTTTCTAATCTATACTACCAAACGGCCGTTACTGGCGTGGTGAAAAGAGTAGTAGTTTATTTCGTTTATGTAAGGTATAAGTAAGTTGCGTGACTAAAATGTATGAATTTTTAACAGAGGATTTTCTCACTCGAGAAGTTCATAATTCAATGTGATTGTAACGAGAGTACTTGGAAGCTACAAGAGCCCGGTGAAAACACGGATAATAATATTGTTTTTATTCTGAAAATGTTCCTTTAGCATATACAAAATTTATATCGATTCAATATTATTTTTATTCTAAAAAGAATAGTAGAACAATGTTGTAAGATAAGAAAGAATAATAGGAAAATATTATTCTGTTGGATAATATACACAGTTTTGTCTTTATATATATTCATCTACTTAACATACATATTCTTTCATCTCCTGTATTATTCTTATATATATTTATTATTATTGTTAAACTTCGAGAAATTGTTTTACGCGTGAACTATTTGCTCATAATCAAAGTGAAATTGAACAAAAATATTTCTTTATATTTCAGAGCCACCGGTCGGTCGGTTTGCTTCTAGAAGAAAGAGCGTTTTCGCGGAGACTTATAATCCCGAGGATGACGAGGAAGATGACGGCTTCAAGGTACATCCTATGTGCGCATTGTTCGCAAAACCGTCAATTACAAGTTCAATCATCGTCAGTTTGTCAATTCTCCGCAACTTCTTGCTTTGTCAACAAGGACCTTTTCGATAATGATAGAAAATTACGAAACGTCGTTATACAACGTTATATGTCCCCCCGTTATAGTAATGTGTGTACACGAGGGGTATATATAATATTCTGCAATCTATTAGGGCACATTGCGTGTTCCCGCCTTGCGTTCCTCCCCCTCTTTCTTTCTCTCTCTCTCCTTTCTTTCCCGACATGCTGCCGCGCGAATGACGAAACGCAAGCGAAGAGGTTACTTTGCTCGACGATGCGAGGCCGACGATGTACCTTTGTGACGTCAGGCCGCGTGTTCGATAACCTGGCACGGACATGATTTACATACACATACGTATGCTACCTTGTATGTACACAGACCGGCACTGAATCGTTCCGCGAGAGAGGAAGTAGGCAGTCCCCCTTCTTGTATGTACAATATGCTGACCTACTCGTCGTCTCTGCGGCCGACCGGGCCGACCGACAGCGGCTAAAAGAGAACGACGCGTAGAAGGAGATGTCTTCTTCTCCTCTCGCGAAACGAACTAGTGCTGGTCTGTGTACATGTAGTTACATGTGTATATGGAGAAATTTTCATTTTATTAACATCTAAGATATCTTTTTTTGCTAAAAAAAAAATGTTCAAACACCCGTAATAATTTTTCAAAATTAATTTTGAAATAAGTGTATAAGAGAGTTTTAGAGTTCCTCGAATTTTCTCCATTCCATGGCCGATCGGCGCTCTTATTCTCGAAAACTTGACCGTACGACACATTAAACTCTTAAAATTCGACGAAGCCAATGCCCCAAAATGCAAATCCCGAACAGCTTTCTCTGACCCAACTTAAATGTTTTAAAGAAAGAGAGGAAAGCGCTTTTTATTCGAAAGACAATTTCTCAATCGGGAATGTAAAAGTTTTTATTAAGTTTTACATGAAGTTTCGTGTATAATAGATTTTACCAAAGTTTTCTTTTCTCATGTATGAGCTGAAGTTTTTGTCCAAAGAGCGTTTATACGGTTTATTAATTTTCAGATGGTTCATCCAAAGAGCGATGAGCAGCGACAAAGGCTCAGCGACAGCGTCAAAAACATTCTTCTATTTCGTGCTCTAGATGTGGTGAGTAAACAGACTTATGTGTTTTCACAATTATTTACACACTATGAATTTGTTATTTTATATTGCTATAACAATTTTACATTGGATTGCTGATATTATTGATGATTAAACTAACACGAAATATGATACACGATTTCAACAGTTAGTTAAATATTTTGTGATAAAAATGAAAAAAAAAAAGAGTAAAAGTAACAAATATCTAAAACCATTCGGTCGTGTTTGGTATTCATTTCAGTCACTATAACGTCAGAAGCAACGTGAGAAATCAAATAAATTTTTATTTTGGAGTTTATATATAAAACAAACTAAAAGAACTTTTTTTTTTACTTGCTTGTCACCACTTGGGATATTTCAAAGCATAAATCGATAAAATTTTCCGAAAACTTCTTTTCCGAGTTCGCAACTTGATAAATATCTCAAATGTCGCGTGAGGTCTATTTTTGCTTAAATAACGTATGTAGATTGATTACATATGTTGACTATGAGTTATGTACGTGTTTATCAATGCGGAAGAAAGAAGGAAGAAGGAAGTGCCTAATGGATTTTTATCTGTTTAGTTATTTTTTTTTAATTTTAATTTTTGTTTTCTCTCGAATACCCAACACCATTGCGATATTGACATAGCTTTGCAATTATGAAAATGATGACGAGTAAATTCTGAACGCGTAAGACAATATACAGCACACATATATTGCGTCCTAAAACATTTAATGCACGTCTGATAAAATTACTTTTGCAGGAACAAATGGCGGACGTGCTGGACGCAATGTTCGAAAAAATCGTTCAACCGGGTGAATTTATTATCCGACAGGGCGACGATGGTGACAACTTTTATGTGATAGAGAGGTAATACTTTTTCTTTATATACTACAGTTAACGTATCGATAAGCTTCTCCCTTCAGCTGAAAGCTCCAGTGAACCGAGATGGGATATATACACACACCAGTCACCAGTTACTGCTTAAAGCTGAAAATATTCGAGCGCAGTCGCGTTCAATAATCCAGTTATTCAACTGTACATTTTATCGCAGTTTGAATTATATCGAAATACATTGTTTTATAACAATATATTATTCTTAGTAATATGTCGCTTGAATTGTTCGAATGAGACGAGAATTTTCGAATTTTCGAGTTTTTTTTATCGATCGTCACCATCATTATTGTCACTTTTCACATTTCAGAGGAAGATTCGAAGTTTACGTTAAAGACGCCGTCACAGGAACGGAGAATCATATTCACACTTACGATAATCGCGGCGCTTTCGGAGAATTAGCTCTTCTTTACAACATGCCCAGAGCAGCCACCGTCAAGGCCATCACGACCGGCACACTCTGGGCCATGGATAGGCAAACTTTCCGACGTATTCTTCTCAAATCTGCGTACAAAAAGCGTAAAATGTACGAGACTCTTATAAACAAAGTGCCGATGTTGAAGTCCCTTGAGGTAAGTACCGTGTTATATTTTCTAAAATAACATATACTAACTCCCTTCCTCTCGCAAATTGGCGACTCGTGAGTTAAAAAACAAATTGATAATCCAACGATTTTTATGATCCGAGTTATATTGAACGCAAAAATACCTTTGCAGGCTTACGAACGTATGAATCTAGCGGATGCTCTTGTGCCGAAACATTATTCCGACGGCGAACAGATAATTAGACAAGGCGACACGGCGGACGGGATGTATTTCGTGGAGGACGGCGTAGTCAGAATTACTATACTCGGCGACAACGGCCGTGAAATCGAGGTGCATTTATGTTACTTAACTTAGCCTCTCTTCCTCCACGTTGTGAAACGGTCCGATCGCACAACAATGTCAAACGTCAAGACAACTTGGTGTTGAATTAATTCAGTATCTTTAATATCTTGTAGATTAATCGTGTTCCGGCTGGTGGTTACTTAGGTGAGTTAGCACTCGTGACGCATAAACCACGCGCTGCTTCGGCCTACGCTGTAGGGGACGTCAAACTAGCATGTAAGTTCATTTCATTCCCGCTCACGAACTTCAAATTGGTAGATAGCCAGTAACGGTAATACATAGATAGCTTGAAGCAAAAATAACGACGCTTACTGCAATAATTAGATTTTTGCTAGACTTATTGACTCAAATCGTATTGTTAAAATTTTCTAAAAGTGTCTGTTTTTGTGTTTTTGTTTTTTTTTTTTATATACAAGATGTCATATTTTTAAACTAAATTCACGCGAAAATAATTATATTTCTCCTTTTTAAAGTGATTTTTTTATTTATTCAACCGAGCATTTTTTTGCGCTTACAGTTTTGGACGTTGAGGCATTCGAGCGCCTGCTCGGTCCGTGTATGGAACTTATGAAACGTAATATCGACGATTACGAGGATCAACTAGTCAAAATTTTCGGCAGCAAAAATAACATCTCCGACATTCGATGAACACTTTACGGGAGACAGCGCTCGTCATTGTCGTCGTAAAGAGGACACGACATTTTTCGTACAGTATAATGAGCACAAAAAAAAAGAACTTGTATCACCTACTTCTGAATCTCATCTTCGTGTATTTCGAGCGTCGTCTCGAAGTAAACAACTATGACTGTTCATTTTAGACATATACCAATTAAGATTTGTCGATGATAGTTACCAAGTTTATACCTACCTACGCATTGAACAAAAACTAATAGGCTGCTCGACTGTACATGTATATTACGATACATGTATATTGATAAAACTTCTTTAAGACTGTGCTAGATCAAAGAGAAATGGAGTTACTACATTTTTATTATACATATTCTCGGTCGTTCTACGAAATATTATTTTTCGTTTATGTCTTTCAAAATTGCAGTTATAATACTGAAACAAAGTTACATTATCATTTGACTTGTCCCCCGATTGATGTAACAATTTATTTTCATAAAATATTTAACGATCTTCAGTATTTTCGCGCATCACTCAATTTTTAAACAAAATCGTGGAAAGGGAGAAGCTTACGTTAGTAAGATAATCGCAAAAGTCCAGAATAGTTAATAAAAAGGGAATGCTCCTCTGACACGTATTCCTCTCTCACTCTGTGTCTCTCTCTTCTGGTGAAAAAATAAATTAAAAAAAGACTATGAGAATATTATCTAATTGATACGAATCTTGTAATGTTTCTACGAGATACACACTTACACATGCATATCATTTTCCCAGATAATGAAAGTAATGGTATCATTATAATATTATCATTATTGGTAATTACCGTTATTGGACGTTGCTAACACAGACACGGAGCTATATAATATAATATTCTTTGATACACTCCTTTAATAGCATTATATCTTCATAAAAGTAGGTCAGACAATCAAGACTTTATTTATAATTTGCCGTGTAACCTCCACTTTATGAGCACGCACGCGCGCGACGCGCGCGCGCACACAAATTTATACATAAGCGCACATATTCGTAAGTTTTAAGTTTATTAATTTAAGTTAATATTCTCTTGCTCCACGTTACTGAAAACAAATCAAAATTTTTTTAAGACACTA
Source organism: Pseudomyrmex cubaensis (assembly GCA_014825685.1). NCBI lineage: Eukaryota > Metazoa > Arthropoda > Insecta > Hymenoptera > Formicidae > Pseudomyrmex > Pseudomyrmex cubaensis. Next base: position 163,300 of record QVOA01006573.1, on the reverse strand, counting down.
AATTTTATTTAAACTAAAAAATAAAACAATTCACATTTCTTTACAAATAGATAGATGATTAATTAAGTGCCAGATTCGTAGAAATTCACTCTATTCTACTAAATTTTAATCACAGTTTTTAAAATTTTGATCAATAATTCAATTGCAATATTTTCACTCGATGATTTTGCACAATTTTAATGTCTCGAGTACGCCAGACTCGTGTAAATGCATTTTGTTTCATAAAATGTTCTCTAAAAAAAATGCAGGACGTCCAGGAATAAGCGAATTTTCACGATTGGCTTAAATGCGCGGAAATGTAACGTGATGCAACACGCGTTAAGAACAGTATATATGTTACACGGATATATGTACGTTATAGTGTTCACTATCTGTAAAACTTTAAAAAGTGAAAGTAGAAAAGAATTCTCAGGGAATTCTGCTATATTTAAAAAAAAATTAGATGCACATAATTTTACACAGAAAGTTACATAGAAAAAGTTTTTTTTTTTAAATTAAAATTAGAGTTTTTTTCAGTGTGTGAAAACTGCGCGTTTAAGCCAATCTTTTGAAATGTAGCCTGCCGACAAATCATGTTAACTACTTTATAAATCGATTACCCGTCAACTTATTTGTATCATATGTCATACATATGTATGTTGTGTATACATGTACAATACATTTATCATCATGATAAGAATCAGTTCAATCCAGTGAACTCTGTACTTGGAATACTCACTTTTGCGCTTGGACATTGGCCACAATTAAAGAGCAGCTTCTCTACTCTTGTCTCTCTTTAGTGAATTTTTTTTGGTTCAGACGTGAATATTATTTATTCCTAAAACACGCGTGAATTCTGTAGTACAGTAAAGAGTTCACTGATTCGGAGTCAGAAAACGATTCAATTATTGTACGAAAAAAAAGCGAATGCTAGTCAATTTTTATGATCGCGCTGTTGTCATATAATAGTACTTTCCTCTATGACATTTGCGCTCGTTTCAAAACAAAAAGAGGAAAGATACTTTTTATTGCTATTTATTATTTAGGCGATTGAGATATAACGAGAAGCGATAGAGAGCTTCTTAACCCTTTCACTGCAGCGCGCGGCTTTAATTGAATAGTCTCGAACCTTTATTTTATTTTTATGCTTTTAAGAGAATCTCAGAGAGGTAGTAAACTTCTTGTTATTAACTGATCACTTCTCGCACTGCATGATTAAGTGTGCATGGAGTTTATTAAAAAAACAAAAACCGTCGATATAATAACACGATAGCGTCTACAGCGAAAGGGTTAAATAATGGCACAATTGAAAGAGAAAGAAAAGACAGACGAAAAGTGAGACAAAAAAAAAAGAGTAACGTATTGAATTGATGCTAAACAGTCATGTTATTGATTGCTTTCTCTTTTTTTCTTCAGCTAGTAAACAATTTAAAGGTTTCGCGAAAGTGTTTAAGTATATATACGGAATATATATGAAGTATATGTATATGTGTGTGATGGATACGAGCATATATGAATTATAGTTAAACAAATATCAAATATCTTTCGGCAATAATTCCACAATGCCCTTTTTTCAACGTAATGTCGACGTCTTTAGTCTTCCATTATATCCATTATGTCTCTAGACTGGGATGTTATTTTTGACTGAGTATTCCATTCCTTTCTTGTAGTCTACAACGGAAATAAGAAATCGGTGTATCTTACGCAAACGATTCATAAATTTCAATATGATTGACAGAAATGATATCTCGATCGTTGTTGAGTTTACGTGAAAATCTATACGTACGTATTACAAAAAAAATCACAAAAGAAAAACGTTTCGTGCATTGAAAGTAAGCTCGATACGCGTATAAGTACTTAATTGTGTTAGGCTACATTTGATGGATTAAGTGTAAAGCATTGAAGTTATAGAGAGTCTGTCCATTCGATTGCTGTGTATATATAATATCTACAATGTGATTCGTCTTACGTGTTGCGTGTTGACCTTTGTGTATGCGTGTGTGGTATGTTGTGTGTATATTTGTACGTATGGCCGGTATTCACACATGCGTTCTTATATTTAAGATCGTCTTAAGTTTATCTTTTTTAAGATGCTGTAGGAGTCATCTCATTGGCCACAGAGCACCTAAAAATGAACTTAAGACGATCGTAAATATAAGATTCGACTATGAATACCGATCTATGTGTGACAATCGAATCTAATTTGTTAGTTTATGTTGTTATATTCTCGATATAGTTTACTCTCCTATATATAGTTATATATATATATATATTATGTGTTATTGTCATTGAAAGTAATACAGTATACCGAAATATGTTCTGTGCGTAAATATTGTAATATAGTTCTATTATTTATAATTTTTGTTTGTTTTTGTTTGATTCTCGCTTTTCAATTTTGAAACAGATATGAAAGATCTGAAGAATTGAATTTTGTTGACTTTTTTTAACATATATTTGCGATCTACATTGCTGGAGAAAATTTATATAATGTGTTCGTATTATTTTATATATTATATGTTTATGTATTCCCCACATGCACAATGATGGCTGTTCAATTTTTTGTTGTGCTAGATTTTAAGCTACAACATAGAAATTTTAATCGTTCCTAATGTTATTGGAAATTATAAATTAAACGTTGAAGAGTTTAATTAAAATACTATAGTATTTCTTAGATTGTTTCGAAAAGTATAGTTGAAGTCTTAACAGTTATCATGTTTCATCAATCGTTTTACGAAATCTTTCTTTGAATTAAAATTATTCAAAATGTTTTTTTACGTTATATGCGCTAACGTTATTGAATTATTTCGCGAGAGAGAAAGGAGGAAAAAAAGAGATTCTCTTGCGAAACGATTCATGTCAACCAGCGTATGCACGCACATTCGAAACAACGTAAAGCGTTTGCTTTTGATCACCATCAACGCTCGGTATTTCACTATTCTAGTCCAGAGTGACATGTAATATAGAAAATATTTCCGACCAAATACAAAGCGTGAACATCAAAATAAAGAGCCGATAAAAATTGACTGCATTAATAATAATTTTATAACAATTTCAACGTGCCAGAGTAATGTTTATTTTCTATGTTTATGATCTTTTCTTACGTATATGTTGTACGTGTTAATGTTTTCTTTTGATTTATGAAATATATATTATTACAGTGTATATATAGTAACCCGACGTACACAAAGGAGCAATAAATCGATTCCGCGAGAGAGAAAGGGTTGTTTTCTCCTTTTATGTACTGTTTTCAGCGACCGATCGACAAGAAATGGACAGCGGAGAACAGAAACGCGTAGAAGAGAAGACTCTTCCTCTTTCGCGGAACGATTCAGATGCCGATCGGTGAACTCACTGACATAGTTGCGATCTTAGGACCACAGATATGTAAGTGTAGTCACTACCGCATATTGTCGCGCGCGGCAATATACCATTGTGTATGTAAACGGACCAATTACAAGGAGCAATGATTCTTGTCTATCTTGACGATTTTCGAGAGAGAATCTGATAAATTCTCTTTCTCTCTCTCATGAAAAGAAATCGAAAATTCTTCAACTATCGTCAACATTCTTGAAACTCTTCTTAGTCAGAAGAAATTGTCCGTCAAATTTATATCGATATCTTCAAAGAAAATTCTTATTTCACAATCGTTTGAGATGACTCGAAGCTTTGGTCTCACACATATACGTCTGAAATGATTTTTTTCTGTTTAGCTCTTCGATGAATCGCGAATTTTTCACATTTCTTGTGTAAAATTTCAAAATATCATGTAATAACTTCGTAACTGCCTCCCTGTAACGCTTACAGTGATTTTAAATATTAGTTTCGTATTATACAAATATGTACATCACAAGTGAAACTTTGTACGAATAACTAAACCTATATACATGTAATATATACATATGATACGAGAGAGAAGAATTTTCGCAAAATAATATCTCTATAAATTCTCAAGTCATGCTTAAATGCACTGAGAAAAGCAATACGAGTCTCTCGAACTCGATTGCGTGCTGACAATCGTCTGGTGTCACACGAGAACGTTTGTTTTTGTAAAAAAAAAAAAGTGTCATTCTATTCTTGTACACATACATTTTGTGTATCTTTTGTTATTACTTTATAAAATATTATTTATGCGCGCGCGCACGCGCATATGTCAACACCCGTTTGTTCCTGTCTTATGCCCTTTTCATTCTCTGTTCTTAAATGCCAATAATATCAGCAATTTTGCTAAACAACAGACATGCGCATTTGAATTGTTCTTATTGTTAAAAACAAACCGAACAAGAATATCTCCATTACGAGCAGTTACGGAAAATTGTGAAACTTGTAAAGAAAATTTACAGCGTGCAGTGCTGGGAAACAATATTATAGTTGAAAAAATTATAAGATAATAAATTATTTTAATTTGTTAGTTCAAAAAAAAAATCGGAATAATGTCTGAGATATTAATTGTTGAAATGTGAATAAAATTTTATTAGTAATATACATACGTACGCGTTTATCACGTTGTATTATTGTCTAAAGACATTTCCCAGCATTGTACGCGTGGAATCCTCATTACATTCTATTTTTTATCACGCTTTTGATCCAAAGCTTAATAAGGAGAAACTTTCTCACTGATTATAATAAATATTTCATAAATTTAAGATACATAATTAGCTTTGAAATATGTACACGTTGCTTGAAGAGAGATGTATTGCATGTAGCAGGTAATATCAGAACGGTTTCCTTATGTTCCATTAGTGATGTAAGAACAAAGTTGATCCTAGTGTGTTTTTCTCTGGGTGAGTTGTGTACCATTTATTGACAAAGAAAACTGCGCACATACGAAGTACATTTTATTTTATAGTCCATTCGACGTGTATATTTTTATCAAAAATGTGTCAAAGTTGCTTGTGTAATATTTTACCCATCATTTTTTTTATAAAAAGATAAAAGACAAATGTGTCTTTAACACGGAAAAAGAAAACAATAACAATTTATATTCAGTTGGCCATCAATTTTATATGTTACAATAATCCTATTATGTCAAAAAGAAATTTGATAGCAACAAAATCTTGTAAGATGTAGACAGTTTCTTTTGTCGAGTGTGTGCGTACACAGAGCGTTATTATTATGCGTCCGAATAAAATATGATTTGGAATGCGACCTTTTCCCGTTGAGATGTATCTGAATAGATTTTGTATGTACATATAAGTATGCACATGCGCGCGTAGAACGATTTTTAGCCGTAACAGGTGTTGTAAGTGACGAGATATATAGTAATGTATGTACTTAATGTTTCTTGGTTTTGCGATGTGTTAATATTCTATAAGGAAATACGCATATATATATATATACATATACACATACACACATCTAGGATGTTTGCTTTAATTAGCGTCCAGTAATTATATGACGCTATTTGTTGTAGAAAAAAAGACGCCGAACAGTTTTCAACTAGTATTTTCTGCGCGATGAAACAGGAATTGCTAATTTAAGTTTCTTTAAGCACACACAGCTGTCTCTTGAACGAGAGACACACACTTGTGCGAGTATAGAGAGTCCGTATGCAGAACAAGGAACCGACTCGCGCAATTGTCATTAATAAAGAATAATGTCACGTAATTTACTGGTCGCTGACTGAGAAATACTATATACATATACATTTATATTTAGATATAAATAAATAAAAGAAAAAGAGTTGTTAGGTATTATAGTATGTATAACAAAAGTTGTGCACACACTTTGGTATACTATACTAACACACACGCAGTATAGTATATAATTATATTATTATAAATGTCGACACTCGTTTCCAGCTGGTCTGATCGGGTATTATTCTAATAATTGAGATGTGTTGAAAAACAAAACTCGGCAGCAATGCGATTCAAAGCGATATCCAAGAACCGCATGCAGGCAATCCAATTTATTGTACGATACTGATGCAAATATATGTCCAAATAATTTGTTAATATATTGAAGAGAGAGGTAAATAGATTTTATTAAAAATTTTGTGTATGCGCTGTAAAAAGCAAGACACGCAAAGATTTATCCAAATATGTAACACGGAAATAATCAGGGATAGTGCTGGGAAAAAATTTCAAGCAAGGGCTTGAAATGTATCTTGAATACATAATATCAACGTGTAAAACATATTGAAGACGATTACGTTATTTATTATAAGAGAGGAGAATGACGTGTTGCTAACGCATATTAAAACTGGAGAACACACACGATTCTCATGAGTATTATTAGATAGTTGAAATTATTATTGTCGATTCAATTCAAACTATAATATTAATATTTATATATAAACAAAAAATACTGCATCTCTATTTGATAATATTATTTCTGCTTTAAATTGTGTACTTTTCCCAGTGCTGATTAGTGGACAAGAATAAATTAAACGAGTATTTATACATTAAATAAAATCAACGAGTATTTGTACATTTATTTATACACGCTTGTAACAAAAATTTGTAAGATGCGCGATCGCACACAATACACGTCCAGTTTTTTTTCTCAGTTTTAAAACAATAAACGAGAACTTTATTTATACTTATATAAAACATGTACAAAATAAATATCAGACAATTGTAAAAATTTATTGCAATACTTTACAGTAATATATTGTTATAACGCTTAGCACTTAATTAGCGGCTTGTTTTGTTTCTCGTCGATTTATTGTTGTAGTGACAATCAACACAGAGATGCTAGCAACGGACAATATTTGTAAACAGCGACTGTTCTTCGTCCATTCTATTATCTTTTAGAATTAATGACACTTGCAATTTTATTTAGAAACCAATCTGATTTTGTTTTACATATATTACAAATATCGATTGTTAACGTCAACTTTTTTCACCAATATTTGCAAAAAGAAAAAGAGTGTGAGTGACATCTTTTTCGTTTTTAATATTTCTTGTATATCTATATATTAAATGCTTTTTTGTCACGCATTCATCCAAATGATTATAGATAAAATCGTATTTGTGCCCGTAATTAGTATCATACTTTGTACAATTAAAGAAAAAAAAACATCAAAATAATTATCTTTTTGAAAGGATATTGAAAACAGTTTTACACCAAGTTTTGTTAGATATTTTCTATAATTTCATATTCGTTTTACACACGTTTACTTTTTTTCTCACATACAAATGTCGCACAATCGTTGGACGCAACTAGATTTTTAGAGCATTGACCATTTTCCTGTTGAATAAAACTTGAATTAAACTTTATTTCTTATTCATTGGTAATTTACCGTGACATTTTTTTTCTAATTTTTATAAAGTAATCTCACCGTAGCAATATAATTTTGTGTTCCAATTGTTTCATTCGCATTATGATAGAACTTCACGAACATATTTTATAGTTTACTCAGGGCTGCGAATCATCATATCGGTCCTTTGATGTACGATCAATTCCATGAAAGCTAGCCCTATCAATAACGACCAACCAATTTGCTCTTTATAAACATGACTTTGTTCATTATACATATTTCTTAAATCTGATCCTATTAACACGTTCGGCAAGCGTTCCTGATTTTTCATCATTCCATCGCTCTCCTGCAGCAACTTTTGCATTGTATATTGTGTGGACAAAACCTCGTTATGAAGTACAAGTCCATAAATCTTTCGTAAAATATGCTGCCGAAGTATAAAACAATTTTGCGCCACAAAGTCTATATTATCTACAAAAAATTAATAGCGAAATATCAGCTTTCATATGAGAAAACATTTTACTTTCAAGTAATAATTTAAAAATATTAAACTTTAATCATTCTATTTTACGATTATTTGGTTGTACTGTCTTACTGTCTAATTTATAACTTAACGTTGCTCGATACGACATAATGATGGCGTTTATTATAGAGTGTTGCATGTAATAGTCATAAAATTTGCGGCTTAACAGATGACCATGAGTGATTTCTTGCATTATATATCGATCAGCTTTCGGTAAAGTCGCTGCAATCGGTATTGTCTGGAGGAAGGAAAGAAAATTGTACAATTATTTACATAAATCTAACTCAAAAGCATATGTCTTATTGACATCTGTTACCATTTGAAGTAAAGAATGAATATTCTTTCTCGACTGATTTTCGGAAAAGACTTTAAAGCTCCACTGTAACACTTTGCAATCGCGATTCAACAGTGCCCAGCTGACCATGTCTGGTCCTACGTAAATACCCAATACCGTATTGACGTCCTAAAATATATACTTGACGTGTTTGATGCGTTTGAAAACAAAATTAAGAAAACTATCTTTTTGTACCTTCTGGTCATCCCAGGTTGTTTTTGGCGTTAAAATCAAGCCCTTTTTTATTTTTCTCAGACCTTTCTTCTTGCCATTTATAATCGATTTGTAAAACTTGTATAAACATTTGTTGTTCATACCTTTCACTTTCAGTAGATCCTCTAGCGCAGTGTAAGGCCCATTGTCTGCGCGATATAACTCTAAATTCTTTACACGTTTCTCAGTGATAGAATACCTTTATATAAATAGTTTTTTTTTCAACAATAATCTACATATAACAAAATATGTTAAAACAAAATTGCTCAAATAAGATTAACTACTCACTGTAACAGATCTTCTTTATTTTTGTGATTTACAATATTGAGTATTTTCTCTTTATCTTCCTCAGAAAAGATTATTAAGTCTGAGCTATCAGTGTTGGAGTTTATGCTCATTTTAGACCCGAATATATTTAAACAGTGTTTATAGATCTGTAGAGATTGTATATATAGAAATAAATATTATACTTAACATTTGGCAAAAAATTTCTGCAATTATATGTACAAGATTTTTACCTGTGTCGATGGAAGTTTAGTTAAAGGACAAAACACTTTTCTCAGCATTATGATCCACAACTTATTATACACAGAAATATCAACATTTTATAAAATATATCGTTTATGAGTTTTTCACTAATTTTATGTATTTTTATAGACAAATATATATGAAACAGTTATGTCCTCATTTACACTTCAAGATTTACACAATAAAATTAATATAATTAAATTATATTAATATAATTATATACATTAATAAAATTAAATATGTAAAACATCTCAAATTTATATAGAAATGTTTTTAACATTATTTTTTACACAAACATCGTTGTTTAAAAAAAAAATGTGACGTGCTTATTATCTAGGAAGTAGACTTTTCAAGCATCAATATTCTTCTGCAACAAATTGTTTTTTACTTTATTTATATATTTATTTAATATACATTTTAACCCGTTTTCGGATACGTCGCAAGAAAACACGTTTTAAGGTTAGGAAGGTTAGCACAAATTTTAAGGTTAGACTCGCAGACTCGTGTACCAGCGTGTGATGAATTTTCAAAACTCTTGAGCCATTAATAACTAAAATCAGTTTACAGAACGGATAACCGTGATTGATTGGTTCTTCATCATAACTCTATCATCGCTTTTCTGCCCTGTTCGTTATGGCCACGGTGGTGCACATTGGCAACTGTGCGCGCGCATTGTTGCGCGCGTCGATTCGATACATATTTCGATTCTCGAAATATCGCGCGCTTCGATACATTCGAACTCGCAGACAGTCATGGCGGACGTGCTATGCGGAACGGAACATGTTCGACTTGTTCCTGAATTTCTCACGATTATCATTGTTTCGCGCGCGAATGCCAGTCGTACGTGTATTCTAAATGTCGGATTAAATGTGATTTGCAGTGATATGTAATTAGTATCGCTGGTAGTTGTAATTGGCAAGTACGATACAATTGTGCGCGGAAAACAAAATGACAGACGCGCGACGCAAGAAGAACTTCTTTCGATTTAATACGTATTTTTCGCGATTGTTATCATCTTGCGCGCAAATACGGGAGTGAAAAATATCTCGTAAAGTATCGGACGTTCTCATTGATACGTAATTAGCATCGTGTGCTTGCTAATGACGATAAAAAACAAGCGATTCGTACGCGCTTTCGCGAAACGCGCACGAAAAACTAAATTTCGTGTCTTGCTGCAACATAATTGTGACTGCAAAAAGTAAAATTTTTAGCAATCAGAATTCCTGATTGAATTGCTGAGCAATATTACCAGAGAAGGATGGAGTGTAATCAAGTAAGTACATTTTCTTAAATTATCATTTGCTGCTCTTATTATAAAATATAAAATTACTATATGTTTTGTGCTTCTACAGGCATATGAATAGCAAGCTACTAAAAGCGTCGATTTGATTTTGGTTTTTAGATGAATTCAGGAAGGAGATGGATTTCGAAAGGAAAAGCAAAAGGGATAGAAGATCTGCAAATTTCCACACAATATGTGTGTGATTGTCGAAAAAACAAGATTTTAGCTAGCAGCATCAGAATTCATAGAGAATATTCAGGTATGATTCTCCTTTTATATCATCATTTGCTGCTTTGCTTTATAAATTTTATTTTATTGTTTTAAAACCACTACATTTATACAGAGATACATTATAAAATGTAGAACAAAATATATAAAACTGGTTAACGGTACACAAATATATGTATGAAAAGTTGCAAATTCAAAAAGTATATTTTTTTACTGTTTTATTAAAATTCATATATCAGAAGTGTGTCAAATTTTCAATTTTTACTTTACAATTTTTTCTTATACATTAAAACAATATTCACATATCAGAAGTGTGTTACAATTTTTAATTTTCAAAAATAAAAAAAATTATATTTTTGTTACAGAGTTATGTGAGCAGAAGGTGGCCAGCGCTCAGTGAGTACACTTTAGGGTCTATGGTGAAGGTTTAAAAATCAGTGCGACGCGCGTGTAGATCTTTTTAAAACATTGAGCAATTCAGTCCTAGTTTTTTCATGTATTCGGGATGATTAAGTCAATTTTTCAATTTAAATTTGCAATAATTTTATGTACGGATTGTATAGATTGTAATAGAGTCACGAATGTTTTTGCATGAACAAATTGCAATAATATCATGCTTCGCATAAATATAATTCTCGCAAAACTGAATTGCAGAAAAGTCGTTCCGATGTAAAAATATAAAAATATTCAATATTCGAGTCTTCGTTGTTTTTATATATTACTCGAGATTCACCAAGTCATATTATTTTATAGAAATACGCGACAATTTCATATGTTCGTAAATTTCTTTAGCTGCAAAATTTATTTTCTATTTTCATTTATTTGAGTTTGTTGGAAAATACAGTAGTGAGATTAAAACGTGGACTCTTTAAAGAAGTACAAACTTTGAACTATATTAAAACTTAAATTTCACGTGTGAGTATTGAGTGTATTTCGCGTCTTCCGCGTCGCGAGTGACAAAGTGCTACGACAACGTGGGACTTCGAAAAGTCTGTTGGACCACTTCTGTGGGGGATCAAGGGTTGGAGAGAAAGATACATCGATGGACGACGAAGGGACCGCTCAAATATAAGTCACAAAATCAACTTTCATCTTGTTCCTTTTAGCTAAAAGTTTTATTATCTTTATTGTATGCGTATTGATAATTTTAAAATTATCTAGTGTTAAATTATATTTTTAATAGACTTCAACTTGTATTTATTTAGTCATTGAAGAGATTTTATTACTTTTACCGATAATAAATTTATATAAAGATTTTATATATACAATTTATATAAAAGTAAATATATTTATATTCCATAGAGCTAAAAGGAACAATTTGTACATTGCATGCGTAGTGTTTGCTTATATCAGTCGCACTGATTTTCAATGGCGTCAAATAAAAACAATCATATATATTGTAATATGATCTTCTTTATTCGCTATTTTTTATATGAATATGGTGTATAATAGTATATAAATCTTCATTTTTATACTTGATATTTTTATTCATGTTAGTTTTGCTCATTTATTAATTTTATATGTATTGTTGAATTTCTATATGTTCTTTTTTGAAGGTTTATATTTTTATGTGTGTATTTTTTTAAAGTTTTACATTGATATAAATGTTAGGAAGTTTGAAAAACTGAATGCACACATGTATATTTTTGTAAATAACGGAAAAAATTACACTTTAGATGTGTAATATTAAAGTATTTGATTGTGTAATACCGAAGCACATGCATATAGCACGGTATAGAATTACATTTTGTGGACATAGCACGGAATAGAACCATAGGCGTGCGTGCACATAGCGTACCGACAAACTGCTCGTGGACATGGTCACGTAGTTGCCAATGTGCACCACCAATGTGAATTTTGCGCTGGCGAACAGCGATAACAGCTAAATTGGAGCCGTGGCCGCTCTCAGTCTGTTCCACAAAAGCAGAATGAAAACGAGTTATGATGGGGAGGAAACCAATCAAAGTAATTTCCGTTTCATAAAATTATGTTTTATATGAACAAAAGAGTAGCAAAAGAATCAAAACGGAAATTGTTCGGTTATTTGTGATTGAGTGATCTCCATATTTTTCTTCCCTTTCCTCGGAACTGCATGTGACCGCACCCTAAGTGCGGTTCGTGAAAGTCACCCCGGAAGATTCGCGTAACAAGACTGGCGTAACATCATTCAGTTCCCATTTCATATAGACCAGTCACCCGTCGTCTTTCCCAGTCTTACCCGTGCGACGAGTCGGATCAGTCGGAGGTCCTGCGCGCGCGTCATTAAAAGGATCATTCGATTTGTTCTCCATGCTGCTCCAAGTATTGCAATCGTCATTAGGTGTCATTAAACGTCATTGAAACAGTTCTCAATCTCGGTCCAATCTCGTCGATGAAATGTATTCGCGGACCTTCGTACTGCTGTCGCGACCTGGTTGAACGAGATTCTAATCGACCGGGTTCGGCATGTGCCTTCATGTTCCCCAAGAACGTGTCGAGCGAACATCCTTAAACGATATATATATCTGTGACGGGTACGTTTCCAGCGCGACGACGATGACGACGACGACGACGACGACGATGACGACGACGGTGACAGTCGTCCTCGCCTCGATATCGCCGCAGCAGCAGCGACCAGTGAACGTTCTGAGTGCTCTCAACGTCTGAAATCTCGATGAAACTTATGTCATCGATATTGTCGCCGTTGGAATTGTCACCGTCGGAATCGTCGTCGCTGTCAAAGCCGTTATTGGGCTCGTGGTCGCTATCACCGTTCAAGTTGTTGCTGTCGTCGCTGACATCGTCACCGTCGCCGCCACCGCTTCCATCTCCGTCGCTGCAGCAGCCACACTCTTCGTCAATATTCATGTCCTTCTTCATGTTATTACTGTTGTTTTCTATGTAACTCCGTTGCTCCGTTTTTACGGCCGAAAAGGTCAGTGCTGGACATTACGATTTCGCAATAGCAAAAAGCAGCGAGGATGGCGGGCAAAGGCACAACCACGACAAAACCTGTGCAGGTACCTCAAGACCTGCAAGAGGGACAAAAGTTCATTAAATGGGATGAGGTTTGTGTATATTCGCAATTTTCTTAGTTTAATTTTTACATCAAGCGCTCATAAAAAAAGCAGTGTAAATATAAAAAAAGAAGATTGCGGTGGATATAGAAGCACCTGTCTTTTCTTACTTGATAAAAACAAAAAGCAAAGTTAGTCTGTAATGTAATTTAAAAATGTCTGTTTCTTCAGTTTTTTGCTTGGAATATCAACTTGATGTGTTGCAGCCAGATATATTGTGCTTTTTATCTAAAAGAGAACACATATTTAAATAAAATAGGCATATAATTTTAAAAATCAGTCTTTTACACATAGTATCAAATGCTGTGTTATGATAGGATTCTGGGACAGTAACACCAGTGACTCTGAGAGTGGATAAATATGGTTTTTATTTATACTGGGTAGATCAGAAAAATGAAATGGATATGCTGGACATAGCTATTATAAGAGATACTCGAACAGGAAAATATGCAAAAGTACCAAAGGTATTAGTCACGCCTATATTTCTTAGCAGTTATTAGCATCTTAACAGTTTTTCATGTGTGCACACATATAGATATAAAATTATTATTTATACATATATATATATATATATATAAACTATATATATATATATACATATATATATATATATAAATAACTATATAAATATCTATACTTCAAGCTGCAATTTTGCCTGCACTAATGTAACAAATATGTAAAAATGTGTAGTAAATAAATAGTTTTTTTTTTTCTAATTGTAACAATGACGTACGGAGTATGAACACATAATTATTGACCAATTTATAAATAGATGCATTATCTGCTCTTTAGATTCTATACATAGCTTGCTTTTTTTTTATCACATCTGCTACCACCTATAATGGATAGATAAAGGCAGTTCCGTATTCATTGAATTAACAGCATATCTTATTGGATCCCATTTTCCTATAGATCAATAAGCGGAACTTTGAATGAGAAAAGCTGGCACACTTTTGCATTCAGCATTCTACACTTTGTTGGCTTGTTGCATGGAAAACTTTTTCTTTTGTGCTTGCTGACACGTTATTAACAATTTCATCTATTTATACGCGTTATGCGTTTATGGATGTCGAAAGATAAAATGGAATGCGTTAATAATGTAAAAGAAAAAATAAACAAAATAAAAAATTACGTGAAAATTCTTCTGTAGGACTCGAAAATGAGATGTCTTGTCACAATGGGTTCTCAAGATTCTCTGGAGGACAAAACTTTGACGATCTGCTACGGTTCCGACTTTGTCAACATGACGTTCATTAATTTTTCCACAACGTGTGCCGATATAGCTCGACAATGGACGGAACGACTTTTCGAATTCGCGTATAATTTAATTCAGTTAAACACGAGCACAACCATGTTTTTACTAAAAGCGCATACCAAGCTTACGCTTACTGCTGATAAATCTGGAAAAATACCAGTGAAGGAGTGAGTATACACAAGGTTGCGCGTGTGATTCTAACATTGTTTGCCAAGTGTCATTTTTATATTTGAATCTTATTGCAGTATAATAAGAATGTTTACACAAAACAAAGACGATCGCAAGCGCGTTGAGAAAGCGCTCGACATTTCTGGTTTTCCATCGGGAAAAGTGAGTCTTTTTTGCGCTGTGTCACAAATATCAGTCTCGAAATATTTTATTTTATTTTATTTTCATATAATAATTTGAAATATTTCATATAATCATTTCATATAATAATATTAGATAATAATATTAGACTGATTTTCTTTTTTTTACATATAGGATGACGTCGTGCCGTTGTCGAAATTTCAATTTGAAGATTTCTTTAACTTTTACAAATCCCTCACTCAAAGATCGGACGTGGAAAAAGTGTTCGAAGGAATTGTCGGCAACAGTAAACGCAGACTGATGTCTGTTATGCAATTTGTAGACTTCTTGAACAACACGCAACGGGATCCACGCCTCAATGAGATATTGTATCCGTATGCAAATGAAGCAAGAGCAAAAGATATCATAAATCAATACGAACCTAACAAGTCTAATGCGAATAAAGGCCAACTCAGTTTTGATGGGTTTTTGCGATATCTCATGAGCGAGGATAATTCGATCGTTGCTGTTTCCAAGTTTGAATTGTCCGACGATATGGATCAACCTCTCGCGCATTACTTTATAAATTCTAGTCATAATACATACTTAACAGGTGCGTGCGTCATTTAAAATACACTCAGTGTTTTTACTTGATTTTAATAGCGTTTGACAAAACGAACATTTTCTCCGATTAGGACATCAGCTTACCGGAAGGAGCTCCGTTGAAATCTATCGTCAATGTCTTCTGGCTGGTTGTCGATGTGTTGAATTAGATTTTTGGAATGGGAAGTTCGAGGAACCCGTCATCGTTCACGGGTAAATAAATGTCACGCTATTATTTTTCCGTATAAGCATGTGACGTAGGAATTTTTCATAGATAAACAATACAAACGCGTCTTTTTAGATACACATTCGTGCCCGAAATATGTGCGCGGGATGTCATAGAGGCGATTGCTGAGAGCGCTTTTAAAACGTCTGAATATCCTGTCATACTTAGTTTCGAAAATCACTGCAATACCAAACAGCAAGCCAAGATCGCACAGTACTGCAGAGAGTTCTTTGGAGAAATGTTGCTTGACGCGCCACTCGAATCGCACAAGGTAGTTTTGCACCACTCTCAACGAAAGGTGTTGTTATGCGCAACGAAGCAAATGATCTCTTGTATTCGTAGTTAGAGCCAGGCCAGGAACTTCCGCCGCCGTTGTTGTTAAAACGGAAAATAATAATAAAAAATAAAAAGAAGCATCACCATCATAAGAAACAGAAAAAGCAACAGCCACCGTTAGGCGAGGGTGCTCCAAACGAAATCGAGAATTCATTGGAGGAGAACGGCGCGGATGTATCTCAAAGTGAGACGACTGACGGTGTTACGTCTGAAAATGAGCACATCGAAAATGGAGATATTTCTCATGCTCCGATGCTGCAACATCTCCACAGACAGGGGAGTAAAGACAGCGGCCAGGAAGACGAAGGTTGGCAATAAAAAATTATAAATATATGTGTAAAAAAGATACATTCAATAAAATTATAAATATATATTTTTTTATGTGTTTGGGAAAAACATTTGATAAATTTTATTTCTGCAGATGACGAAGATGAATCGAGCACGGAGGAAGAGGAGTGTAACGTGGAAGATATGAAGTTGAAAATGGGCGACAAAGCGGCGGATAAAGCGTCTAAAGCCAAAGAGACGGAAGCCGGTGCGGAAATTTCAGCTCTAGTTAATTACGTTCAACCCGTACATTTCAGCAGCTTCGAATCGGCTGAAAAAAAGAATCGCATGTATGAAATGTCATCTTTCGACGAAAAGCAAGCCACGACTCTCTTGAAAGAAAAGCCACTGGAATTTGTAAATTACAACAAGCATCAATTGTCCAGAGTTTATCCATCGGGCACGCGATTTGATTCCAGCAACTTTATGCCACAAGTGTTTTGGAATGCGGGATGTCAATTGGTTGCGTTGAATTATCAAACACTCGACCTGGCGATGCAATTGAATCTGGGAATATTCGAATACAATCAACGTTGCGGTTATCTGCTGAAGCCGGAATTTATGAGGAGAAAAGATCGACGATTCGATCCTTTCGCCGAGTCCACTGTAGACGGTATTATAGCGGGCACTGTTCGTATTCATGTGATATCCGCGCAATTTTTGATCGATAAACGAGTGGGCACTTATGTGGAAGTAGAAATGTATGGCTTGCCAGCGGATACCGTGAGAAAGAAGTTTCGCACAAAAACCGTGCCGAATAACGGGATCAATCCAATATACGACGAGGAACCGTTTGTATTTAAAAAGGTTGAACAATAGTAAAACATTGCATATGCCCAAAAACAAATGACTATAAAATATTTCTTTGTGTTCACGCGCTGTTCTTGTCACATTGCCAGGTAGTTCTGCCAGAACTTGCTTCGATAAGGATAGCAGCTTTTGAAGAATCCGGACGTTTGATCGGCCATAGGGTACTTCCTGTAGTTGGATTATGCCCGGGATATAGGCACGTTGCATTGAGAACAGAATGCGGCCAACCATTGCCGTTGGCAAGTCTGTTTCTACATGTTATCGTGAAGGATTACGTTCCCGATGGTCTGAGCGAGCTCGCTGAAGCTTTAGCGAATCCTATCAAATATCAAAACGAAATCGAGAAGAGAGCGAACCAATTGAAAGTTCTCACAGATTGCTTGGAAGCACCGGAAGAGATTGAAGTATGAGTTTTAAAATGTTGCAATTTACTAGTTACAGTTTTAATAACAGTTGTTCTTTTTAACGCTATGCGCACTAACAGTTTTACTATAAAAGCTTATTAATACTCTTTACTAACGTTTTGCGTAGGATAAGAATAAGGTTGGCGATGCTGCTAGTTCCGCTAAACCAGCTGTAAGTTCTCTAGTACGATTAGACTTGTAATACATATGTCGGTAACGACACTTTATGTCTTTACAGGAAGAAGTTGCGAAAAATAAACGAGTTCCGTGGCAAACGCAGTCTATGGGCGAATTACCGGGTCTTTTAACTGCTTCCAGTAGTATACACGGTAGACCGTCTATTGCTGGTTTGAGTAGTTCGGAGACAGTGGACATGGACGATGTCGCACCTACTCCCGCAGTTCCGGCTCAGCCAATCGAAACAACGTCAACATCCGCACCGAAAAGTCCAGTCAATGCTAGCAATAGTGAATATTTCTCTTTCAATTATTTTAACGAAGAATATATTTTGATCTTTTTTGCATTTTTGCTCTTTTCTTTTCACCGCTGTTTGTCTATCGACCTTGTTTCTTACAGCGGGCGATGATATAGTAGCAGAAAATTTAGAGAAGTTTATGGAAAATAAACTAGTTAGGGAAAAGAAAATGGAACTTGAGAAGAAATTAGAATCTCTGAGGAAGAAACACGAAAAAGAAAAGATCCGAATGCAGTCGACTGACGGCGAAAAGCATAAATCGAAATTCTACATGAGCAATAAATTGGTGAAGCGACTATCGAGCAAAAATATGTAAGTATATTATATACATTTGTGTATATAATAAAAAAGCGACATAAAGTTTTATATCTTTCAATGTCGTACGATTGATTGATAAAGCAGTTTCTCGAGTGATGTTGGCTTAAGTACCTTGGCTATTGTCGAGTCTTCCGAATGTCTTCCGGAGAATGCGGAAAATCGCGAAGGAAATGAAAACAAAGGAATACCCAGAAGTCAAAGTGAACGATTTTTAGCCATATGCAAAGCGCATGCTCAACAAGAACTTGAACTTCAGGAAAAATATTACGAGAGCCTTTTCGCAACTGTCGAAAAAGTGATGAAAACGTCGCAATCTAATCAACTGAAAATGCTACAGTTGCAATTCGACAGAGAAACCGCGGATGTGAAACGAAAGCTGCAGGCTACGCGACAGGGCGAGGTATTTATTCACTGCAATCTTTGTTTCTTTTACGTAAGATGCGTGTGAAACGGCGATACATTGTATAATCGTTAAATATATTTTTTGTTGTCAAGGTCAAACAATTAGCCAAAGTGCACAAAGACAAAGCGGAACTGGAGCGCATAAAAAGAGAAGTCGCAAAATCGACCGTGGAGAAAGCTGTGAACGAATGCACGCGCTTAACTAACATTTATGATAAAAAGAGAGAGGAGCTGGAAAGGCAGCACGAAGAAGTGCGACAAAAGTTAGAAGAGGAACGAGCCAAGGTTTGTATACCTGACACAATACATTCCGCATGTACGAGTGCAATTTTACCTTTCTTGCTCTACCTACTAACGCGATATCACCGCGCGCTCGAATCTTATTCGATGCCAAATTTTTTATCTTCTGTTTCACTTTACATTTACTTTTTTCTACGAGCAATCAAGAAGCCAGGTTGAAAGATAAAGTTCTCAGAAGATAAATCATAGTTCACTCTCCTTGATACGATTTGAGCGAATCTTCAAATTTCGAATCGTGTATTTATATGCGAGAACTACCGAATGAATAACATGCCACACGTTTTGATCCATAACGTATCTCTAATGAAACTTTATATATTTCATTGTGACAGGTAAAAGCTAATTTAATAGCGGAGTATAATAGTCGCTACAGCAAATACGAGAGTGGCGAATTGTCACTATCCGGCGGAACTACTAGTAGCATGTCCGAATCACTTAGTGACAACACGTATTGAAAATAGGATTGTTTGTGTGTTTTGACCGAGAGGCAGTGACGTCAGGTCATCAAGTCTGATGCCGTTTACACGTTGTTCGGAGCATCCAATTACGTAATTTGCTACATCAAACGCATAAGTCTGAATTTCGTAACAAGATAGATGTAGGTGGGAAACATGGGAAGCAACTGAGATATCGTTTGTAAAAAAAAAAAAAAAAAAAAAAAAAAAAAAAAAGAAAGAAAAAAACAAAACGAACCAAATATTCACCGATATTACGACTTAAGAAAAAAATGTTGGCCTGCAGTGCTTGTATACAGCTGCTCTCAACAGAGAACGAGAGACAACATGATACCGTCTCGTAGATATCGCGGTGACGGTACATTATTCGAAAGATCAAGCGACTTCAGGCAGCTTCAGGTGCTATATACGGATAAACAAAGCACAAGACGAATAACGCACTTCAATTACGATATATAATACAAGTTATGTGTATATATTATGTGTATTAGAACTTTTATCGTTTAATACTATCAGGAGATTAAAGTCAACGGATACAATGAGTGCAGTTTTGAAGTGATATTTATCTATTGCTTCAGCGCACCAACGTGTCTTTTAGTACACTGATTATTACTCGATCGACGGTGTCGATCGATTCTTTCGATCAATCGTGCATCTCTAGGTGTGTGAAAACTCTATGTCCTTGATCTCTTTAATGAATAAAAAACGCATTCGCTTAGTAACAAAGAAGAAACGGAAAAGGGACGGAACTTCGACGATAGATAAATAAGTTTCGCGTTATTTGCGCACAGTATTAAGCAATCTTAGAAAAGATTTCGGAATTTAAGGATGGTCGCTAACGTGACGCGGTCGAAGTTATTTACACGTATTTCGAGTATAACGATCTTAAGACGATCGTTATACGATCGTTTGCGAGAGAGAGAGGTATTCTAAATAAAAGAATACTATACCTTCCTAAGTGCTAATATTTAATATTGTTGTTATATGCATAAGAGACATCGTTATTTAATTGACTACACAAACAAACCAAATCTGATCGCGCGTTTAAGATTTAATTCCGTTTCGCACGGCGAGGAGAAAAATAAGCGATTGATCTTTAACCATTTACGAACGTTCACAGATCTCAGGAGATTCCAGTCAGAATAATGTGTGTAAGTGGGCGAATCGCAAGAATCTCTCTCTTTGGCCTAGGAAAGGTTTGTAAAGCTTTGAGAGAAAATTGCATAAACGCGCGAGTGATCTGATATATTTTTGACTGAAAGTATTCTGTAAAAAAAAAAACTTTCTTTTTCTCATATTTATACTATGTGAAGAGAAAATAGCAAAACATTGTTCTGGCCGGAGACGTAAGGGTATATATCTTGGTGTGTATTTCACTCTGTAAAGAAAAACACAAAAAAAATTAAGCGAATCTCTTTGTATTCTGAGTAATCCGGTCGGGCAAACCTCTTTGATGAAGACAATCAAAAATGTTATATATATTATATATACATATATACATACATATACATATATATATATAATATAGAAAATAACATTGTCCTTGTTGTTTCTAATCGTACGATACATTAGGCTACGATACGTGTATATAAATATGTGAAAGAATTCTTAATTGTAACAAACTTAGAGGAAGACAGAGAGAAAGAGAGAGATGAAGGAAAAACTTTTATCGTATTAGTCAGAAAACTACATTTGCTATTTATTTAAACATATTGAGTTAACGAAGGAAGAGATATATGCTCGATGTCAGTCATATCTTAGCATACCGCATCAATCTCTCATTATTGATTGTTGTTCTAAGTGTATATATATAATTTTATTGATTATTCGTGAAAGAATAATTCTTTATATAAAACATTCAAAAAGAGGTCGGTGAAAGTTCAGTAGACAGAAAGATTTTCTTGAAATTTCTTTACGTATTCTTACGTATTTTTATATGATGAAGCATATTTGATAGTGCGTGCTTTACGTATGAGATGGTACTTGTGATGAGATATTCCGTTTTGCAGTGAATATACATGATATTACAATATATGATATTACCATACATGATATTATTACATATATATACATTTTTTGTAATTAATGCGCGCGTACATACTTTGTCATTTTTTTTTGCTGCTTTCTTGTTGTTATTCATATTTTCGATTACCCGAGACATTGCATTTTTTCTTACTTTTTAAAAATTTTGGTTTCGAATAAAATAAAATGAATAATTAAAACGTTTTCACAGTTGATATCTTGTTGCGTGTAAGTTTTCGAAAATTATCTTTAAATGACAAAAATGCAATGTTGTTGTTATGAATTTGAAAGTTTATCTATTGTTGTAACTTATTTGACGAATTGCACACTAAAAGTCATTCAGTAGCACAAAGTGTATTGCACAATTGCTTTTGGAGCATTTAAAATTTTGGAAATTTATTTGCTTTATGTGTGTATATGCCTATATTACACTTCGCGCGCAAACATTGTAAGTACATCTTTTTATTGTCTACGTTTATGTACTTACACAAAAAGATTTGTTTCTTCCGGTGTTTATATATATATTAAAGAGTAATTATAATATGATACTTTATTTTTAAAAATTGTTTATCTGCGCAAACTTGAATACAAATTTCAGCATAGATTACCTATATATGTTTGATATTTTATATTGAAAGATTGTAAACACACAAAGAAGATATGTGTTGTGTGTTAATCTCAAATTAGATTTATTTATTCTATATTAATTTATAGTTCTATCGAGCTTATATAACTTGTACCTTGACTTTTCTAATTTTTCGAAATTATCTTTGAACTACGGCAAAAACTCAATATTATTTTTTTACACGAGTTTTTAATTAAAATTTTATATTTAATTAAAATTTTTTGTTATAAATGTGTATGTGGCTTATGTGAATTTTATTTTATTATAGAAATATATTTTTCACATGCACACATATATGTCGCGTGCAATAATAATTGTATATACACAGCATATACAATTATGTTGAGAAATATGATTGTAAAATGTAATATTATTTGATGATATACATTTAAATTTGTTTTGCGTTTGTCCAATCTTGTGAGTGTATCAACTCCAGATTCTTCAGAGACAAAAGCAACAAATGCATTTATTATTGCAGGCGATAATAAGAGTCTCTCATAAGATTAAATAATATAATCTCAAAGTTATAATCCCGATGTGCACTTCCTTCAAGTACTCGTATAATAAGACATTTTATTTGTTCCACTGTAAATAGATATTACAGTGTCACGTCTATTACAGGGAAATGATTACACACACAAACACGTATACATATTCGATAGAACATAGCTTACAAATAGACAGATACACGAAACCATTGAGAGAATTACCACGGAGAGTTACCATTTTTTTAGTCGATGCCAATTATCGCGATAAGATTCTTCCACAAATGAAGTTACCGGTCGTTCTTCAGGTTGTAGCTTGTAACGCGACTGACTTTATCTGGCCACGGGTGATGATAGTCGTAATAATATATTAGATGATATTTATATTAAATATATGTGTGTGCAACTCTTTTGTCTAACAATAATAAGTCTAAAACACCACTCGAGAAAAATGTATAATAGCATAATTATACTCGTGTGCAAAAAAAACTGAATGTGTACATGTGCGTGCAAATGTCGATGCGATCGAGTGGATACTTCGTGAAATATATACTTTGCAACACATTAAACGACTCTCGCGGTGATATAACGAACAAAAACATTTAAACGATGTGCAAATTTTACAGTACACTGAATTCTATTGTTATATAACTTATCGTAATGCTATTTGTGCTTCTTCCAGTCTTGTCTTGCGTATTAGTGATTTTTATTTCTCGATTTCTTTCGGGAAACATTAGATCATTACGTTCGTAAGTGTTTTCCGAGATATTACGAAAATTTTCTAAGAAAACGCGCATTTTATATTTATAATATATAGCATAAGCGTATATTGTATCATGCAACAAAGAAGAAGTTAGTTTCGAGATGTTTGCATCTTGTGTCAAAATACACGAGAATGACGATGCGCGTCTATCTCTCTCATATCGCTTTGATAAATATCATTTTATTGTAGCTCAAAGTTTTCGAAGACGTATTTTGATTACTCTCTTCTCAGAGTTGCGTTTGCTCCAGTGCAATTTAGATGAAGTATCGAATTCATCGCAACATAATTTATATTAGAATGTAAGCGACAAGAGTATGCAAATAGAATGCGTTTTTCATGTTACACGTGTATTTTGCGTGCCTCGCGTATATTTCGATAATTTTATTTAGATGTTTTTTTTTGTTATCAAACTTCGCGATTATTTCTGATCTGTAACCGAAAGGAGTCGAAAATCTATTTATTTTTGTACATGTATCTAAAGCAAATGTAAATATTCTAAATAATATGTAAATATTGTTTTTTGCTCTTTTCCGCTCTTTTCTTTTTTATTATTAAAAATTATTTAGTGATCTTTTTAATTGTCGAGCTCTTGCGCGCTTGTTTTCAATTTAGCTATTGTGTATAATTCTCCAGTCATTTTTTTGCACATAATATGTGATCTACTTTATGCATTTACGTCCTTCACTTATATGTCGGATTGAGAGTTATTATCATATATCTGTTTTTTTTGTCATAGAACTTATATGTATGATCGCATAGTGTGAATGGAATAAGCATACTCGAAAGATGTGATCTGCGTTATTCTCTTTCTACATTGATGTAATTTGTAATATACTCGCGTGCGTATAAAAAGAAGCATGTATATATATATATACATATATGTATATGTATATACACATATTCGTAAAAATTAAGTAAATAAGTGAACATTTACACGCCAGCATACGTATACGGAGTATTAGGTAATAATATATTTACGTTAATATATATGTACATATATGTACATACACACATATACACATGTATGTATGTATATATGTACATATACACATACACATATGTATAAATATGTATATATACCGTGTTGTTGCTGTTGATGTTGTTAATTGTAGGATAGTCAGAAAGAAAAAATACTATGGTAGTTCTATCGCATAATCACTGTTAACATAATATAAGAGAAATATGAGAAAAACAAGTAAGCATTTTTTGCGTTACTTACTTGGTTTACTCACACGACAAACACGTTTACAACTGAATTGTGTTGATTGCGCGATATCAGTTGATCAATGTGCACGTCACGATATTATCCGAGCTTGTACACTCATAATTGGTACCAATGTCTTAACAACATATACCCAGTGAATTTCTTATAAATAAATAATAATCTTATTTGCCTGCCATGAAAAAAAAAACGATGATATTGATTGATAAACAATCTTATGTCTTGAGAAAAAGAGAGAGAAAGAGAGAAAGAGAAGAAGACAAAGAAGCACATCGATAATACTGAAATCATTAACTTTTCAACGATATTTCTCACACATACACACGTTGCTATATATAATAAAATAACTTTTGTCAAATAAATATTTCTGAGAGAGAGAGAGAGAGTAAACGTGTTTGTCGTTTTAGAATAATTTATGAAAATATATATATGCAGACGTATATAATACATATAAGGATATGTGTGAAATGAAACGGCCTATATACAAACGATCATAATAATTTGGCTAAGCTATATAGTATTGTTCTGTTTTTCTCGAAAGTATCGTGTGCTCTCTTGTCCAAGTTTTAAATTGGAGCGTCTGAACGTCCGCCTCTATCACAATCGTGTCAAATGTATAAAAGCAATGACGTTTCTCACAGGTTTTAAAGTATTTTGCTATCTATTTCTATCTCGCGTGCCTCTCTCTATTGCGTCAATCCTTTTGAGCTCACATAAAAAAAAAGTAATAAGAGTCTTTCCTAACAACGATTCTTCGTACCTGATCATATTATCCTCGAACTTTTAGCGTCCTCCTTCGATTTTCAGCGATCCCATCGAAGGCGAGATCTTTTAACATGTAAATGCGTTTATATTAACAAAGAAGGCAAGAAGCAACGTGTGTATTATATATTCTCTCTTTTTCTATCTCGCTCTTGGCCAAAATAGTCTTTGCAAAAATAGCGGTCGATTAGACTACGCCAATGTTACAAAGATATTAGAATTTGTTGTTGTCGTGATGGTTACACATGCCACGTGATGCTTGTTGATGATTGTCAGTTTCAGCAGCGATAATATCGTTAATTGACATAGCGGAAAGCAAGTCATCCGATGTATGCATTGATATTTTTGTGGATCTGTAAAACAAATTTTTTCTCTCTTAGTTACAGAATTCTTGAAAAAATATATCGCGTCATAACTCAGTACACGCATAAACGTACGTACATGTATGTTTGGCAGCATGATCTTGCTTTGTATGTAAAGTATTTTGCACTTTTGCAAATACTTTAAATCGCATTTTTGCAAATGCTTTCACGTTTAACGAGTCGACTATGTACTGTAGATTCTCAGGATTGAAAGCTCGGTTATCAGGTATTGTAGCGTCGTAGATTTGCCTGCCGTAGAGTGCTCGCTAAATTTACCTATTTACGTGAGTATGAATTTATTCATGGTGACAAGAAATGCGCCAAGAGAGAAAAAAAAGACGAGACGGTACGAAGAAAAGAAAAAAAAATTTAAATGATGTAATGCAGCAGCACTTGATATATTACGAAGTACGTATTAGAAACGTTTGTGTGTGTTGTATATGAAGAATAATATACACACACATATATGTATATGTACACACGTATACGTTATCTACTTTTGAGCTTAATGCCTGCGTATTGCCTTCTATACAAATTTCGTCTTCCTTTTGTAACTTGGTTGTATGAAATTAATCGGACATATGTATTATAGTATAGAATTAAGATGAAGTTTTTTCGTTTATATCTTAGCGTTTGTGCGAGAGTTCTGTGTTATGTTCTGCTCAATCATTTGTATATGCGATGTCCCTATTTTGTGACTTTTAGTAAACAATGGATAGAGCGAGTTGATTTAGAATTGCTCTCGCTTGTATTCGCATTACGCGTATTTCCATTATTAACTTTCTTAATTATGTCTCGCCACTTGCGACGGCTCGATTTATATATGTTATTTTTCATTTGTATATCTTATTTATATTCTTTGATCGACAATTGAATTTGTTATTGATATCCATACGTCTGTTATGTAATAGCAAACGAAGGATTATGATTTGTTGTGTTCATAGTAGTGGTTTGATTTTCAATGCTACTTCCTATTTTTCCATTTTCTCATTATTTCGTTTAGATATTTCAAGTAATAATTTCTGCTGATAAATTACCAATACATCGTTGATTTATATGTGCGTATATACATGTATTTGTTATTTTATATATTCTCGATACACAGTCTGACAAAAATGTAAACCAATTGTTGCTCGCGCTATGCAGTGATATAGACAAAAAATATCGCGCAAGAGCATATAGTAGAAATAGTTCGTCTTCGCTAATTAGCAATGATTGTCGATTATTTACGTCGGCGACGTCTGATTATATATGATATGACATGCATGTATACTTTCTTTGCGACGTAAGAACGTGTATGTACATACAGTTCACTACGTTCCGTTATATTGTATTTACTGTCAGTGTACTGAAAATCTATAATTAAATATTAAAATAAGCTTCAAAAAACCGAAAATTACAAATTAAAATAAAACCTGTTGAGCTAAATCTCCGTTGTTTGAGAGATAGAGATGAAAAAAATTTCATATAACAATTTAGAGCGTTTTGATCGTTATATTTTGATCTTCATCAGCCAAACTGAAAATATATAGATTCTCCAATGTAACGAAATAAAGATAAACAGTGAGTGTAAAATACACGTGTAGACCACTGTAATTATTTTGTTGTCTGTTAACGGAATAAGATGAGTAGAGATTAATGTAAGATTAATGTAACATAAATTAATGAAAAAAAGGAGAAATGGTCAATGTTAAAATAATATTAAAAATAAAAAAAAGTCAAGTAAAAAATAATAATCATGTCAATAAACAATTCGTAAAATCAAAGAAAAGAATTAAGTCAAAAATTATTTTAATTAAATTCATTGTAAAGACTTAAAATGAACGACTGACCATTTTCAACAATCGACAACGGTCACAGTCGCAAAAGGAGACTGTCCTGCACAACGTATAGAATATAACTGCGTGATAGAGAAACCGCAGTAAAACACAAGTTAAAATAACAGGGGAGGGGAGAAAAAACATATAGATCAACACAGAGTTATCTATTAATCTTGTTGATTAACAATGTGTGTGTGTGTGTGTGTGTGTGTGTATACTGGATAAAGGAATTTAATATCTTTCATTAAATTAACACTATTTATGTGTAACATTTCAAATATTAATCTTCTATGATAAAATGTTTCTTTATTAAGAATTTTAACATTATTTCATTGGAAATCATAACCGAAATCGTTGCGATGCTCGTTAACCGTAGATTGACAGTTATAATTTAATTGAAAATTACGCTGATGTTCTGAAATTCTTGTGTGCGGTTGCGATTTAAACACAAATAAGCTAAGATTTGTGTACTTCTATTGTTCTTTGTACTTTAATTGTTTACTAGTAGTTTTATATGTCTTTGTATTTTTATAATTTGGCAGTTACATCGGAGAGTCTGTTTGATGAAGATTAAAATATATTGATCGAAACGTTCCAAATTGTTATATGAAAGGTTTTTTATCTTTATCTCTCGAACAACGGAGATTGAGCCCAATAGGTTTTACTTTAATTTTAATTTAAAAATTTATAGTTCACATGATATATAGATATTATAGATTTTCAGTATACTGGCAATGAATTTCGGAACGCAGCCAATATATGACATTATATACGCATAGTTACAAACATACACGCACACAAACACACACACACACACATATACAGCGACTGTACGATCTACATGATCTTCACAAAACATAATGAAAAAAAACGATCAAAAGACAAACACAGAGATTTACTTTAATTAAAACTAATTTCTCCTCTGACTCACTTGTGCCTTGCCCTCGATCATCCTTCGCTGTTCTGTGTAAATATCCTTCTTTTCTAGATAATCGTATATATTTGATGTTCGATGTTTCTCTCTAGAAATAAGAGACTACCAAGTGAGCAGTATATTTAAGAGAAGTGTTACTTCGTTCTCGCGTAACGGAACTCTAGTTCGTAATGATAAATAAATGTATATGTACACCCCGAATACTTTTACAAAATTTAGCTGTTAAGATAATTCTTCAAGGTGATAATTACAAAGCATCAGAATTACAAGTAATGGCAAACTTTATTCGCAAAAAACAAAAATTATATATGCGAAGCATTTCCATGACGTAAATATATATATATATATATGTTTTAAGTTTACACTTTCCAGTTACAATTCCTGTTCTAACTCGAAGCAGTAATTCAGGGTAAAATAACATATTGCTTTAATTAATAATTTTATAAATTCTTTTCTTCTGTGTAAACTTTATATATATAATATATATAATATATAAAATAATACATAAAATTATATATAATATATACAATTATATATAATTATATGTAATCTATATGTAATATATTATATATTATATGTATGTATTATATATATATAATTTTATAATGAAATCTTTCAAACTAAACAATGAGACAAATTGATTGATACTCACCGGGTTCGATTAATTATAAAAAATACTGGTGAGGAAAGAGCGCATTTATTACGTATTATGTAATAAATGACCGAATAAAACTTACGATACAGTAAATCATAAAAAGTTGTAATCAGATAATATTCTCGTTTCAAAACTCGCATCAAACTCGCAAATATTCAAAGCTTCAATCACTCAAAAAAAAAATAAATCTACGTAATAATTCAATCTTACCAATTACATTAGTAAGAATCTACATAAAAAGAAATATATATGATATTACATATTCATTTTCTCTCTTTTTCTCTCTCTTTCTCTTTCTCTCTTTCTCTCTTTCTCTCTTTCTCTCTCTCTGTCTCTCTGTCACATTTAATCGAAACCTTTTTATGCTATAGTGGAGTCTGACAAAGAGATTATTTCGAAGCTGAGTTTGCGCAAGAGCAATTTACAAATTATGCGAGAGTCGGAAGGGGTCACATCACGCGTAGTAAATATTTGTGTCTCATGTAAATGAGTGCACAAAAAGTTTTGAATAGAGAATATTTTCTGTGACGCACAATGGTGTTTTGACACTTTCGTTTCGATATTTTTCACGAAATACTATTGCTCCTAAGAAAAGCATGTCCGGTTTGGTCTTTGGATTTAAACGTGCGAGTTTTTTGTCTTGTGTGTTACGTGAAAACAAGTAACATACATAAAAAAATGCGTGCAATTAATGTTTCATCACGAAACGTTATTAATAAATTACGGAGCGAAAATTGCAATAGATTAACGCCAAACTTGCGCTTTCGAGCTCGCACAGATCCGTAAAGTACCGGGACCGACCGTGCTTTCGAAGAAGCGCACACACACACGGAGACGTTGTATGTGCAACCGACGTACGGTTAACTTCAAAACCTATTTGTGTAAACCCGAGTGTACGTGTGTGTATTTTTTAGAAAATTAGAAAATGTTATTACCCGCTATGCAAAAAAGATATCGATACCACAATGTCCACTTGTACCCGTATAATATGATCCGTATAAAAATTATAACGATATTCTATAAAAATGGCTGTACTCTACTGTAAAATCAAAGATATAGCGTACAATAAAGTTTAGTGTAGGAAGACAAAGCTACGAACGACAATATGCAGCTCTTTCTTCCTCCTCCTTTTCCTCATGTATCGCGTTATTCGAAATAGACATATCTCTCACATATCTTCCCCACAAAAATAAACATTTTACTTGTATATAAAAATATATTAAAGATAAATGAATAATTTACACGGGGATAAAATCTTATTTGAAGTATCTTACTTATAATATAGTAATCATTTGAGAGACACGAATATATTTTATAAAGAAAAACGAAGACTTTATTTTTATCTGTACGTGCAAATAAAATATTCGCTCTGTTCTGATCAACCGGAAAAAAAATCGATCGCGCGTTTTACATTTTCTCTCCTCAAAAACGAACGACGAGAAAAAATAAAATAGTAGACAAGTACGCGTTTTCTTTTCTGTGTGCTAAATCAATCTATTCTATAATAATTATAGTAACAAATATTATATATTACATTATTGCATTAGAAATGTAAATTTTAATGCAAATTGTTAAAGTTTCAATTATAATTGTTTAAATTTACGCAGAGGAAAGAAGGAACAATTTTCGAATTATGAAATTAAGGATAAAAATTTAGCTGACATCAAGATATTTTGTCATAAATTATGTATTAACATTGAATACATAATACATGTATATTTTTTTAACTTTATTAATAAATGAATTCATCTATACAAGATTGATTACTAATTTAACTGTCTTATAGAACACACAACATCACATATATGTTGAAAAATTATTAAGAAAGTTTCTTAACGACTAAAAATATTACAAACATCTTGTTGAACCAATTTATGTGTTATTTGATTATTTTCAATTAGTTAGCGTAATACATACGTATAGAGTAAAGCGTTAAAACGAAAACATTGTCGCAGCATTTTATAAAACGTCTGCTATTATATTTATATCGGTTTCATAGAACCACCACCAAATTGCATATTATACAATTGTATATTAAAAATTTCAAATACATTTCATATTTTCGCTATTTCAACAGCCGGTTTCTGCACATAAGCTACCATTACGTGATAAGGTAAATTTAACTTGTCTATGTTTTCGTTGTTTATTTTTTTATCTCGTATAGTAGTAGTTTCATTCAATATTTCGTCAACCAATTTTTCGATAAAGTCGTTTCTCATGTTATAAGGTAATCTCGTTAAAAAAGGATTGACAGCACACACGTGATCTGCGAAAAAAACAATCAGAAGTCTTTGACTTATCAAGAGTGTCTCTACAAAAAAAAAAAAAAAGACAAAAAAATATATATCTTACTTTTCAGGCTTTGCTTACTGAATGCGTAGCTTTTTTCTCTTTTGGACACGTGCAGGATTTTGAAACCAATTTGTTGTAACATATTTTGCAAGCTTTTTTCGGGATTTTGATCTTCTATTCTTTGAAAATACGGCACGTAACGATGTGCATCCTTGAACAAATAAGAAGAGTAAAGTAGATGTAAATTTTAGTTTTGTTATTTTTCATTTTTGTGTATTAGTCCATGTGTGAATATAATGATTTTTTTTAATTGTATATATATATTATATTACGTAAAGATATGGTCCATATGTTGAACAGTCCTTGAGTTTAAGGTACGCTCGAAAGCCACCGTGAAAACTAAGGAAGCTAAATAAAGCTTTTCCTTCTGGTTTTAGCATTTTGTAGATGTTGATGAGGGCTTGCCTAAAATTTATGTTTCAATTAGCATGCTTGAAAAATGTGTATGTAAAAAATAATAATAAAAACTGATGTTTTAAGAGTCATAGTTTTAAGAATTGTAATATCGTTTATGCGAGAAGAGAGAGAACAAAGAATATATCAAAAATACTGCTTACTGTATGTCGTAAGACCAATGCAAGGTGTTAAAAGATACGATATGATTATATTTGTTAATTTGGTCTTTTGGTAGTTCGCGTGTCTCAATGTTTAAAACAATATAACGTATTTCATCGTGAGCATAATTTTTTTCGGCATAATACACCATCTTTTCAGATATGTCAGCACCTATGTGATAATATATTTTTTTGTCATAAAAGACGGTACATAGTGTCAAAAGTCGTTTACTCGATTATATTTAATACTAACCTACTATGTTACTGACGTTTTTTAAACGTGGCAATAACAACATTTTGGTTACATGCCCTGGTCCACTTCCAATATCAAGTATGACACCTCGAAAACGATTAAGCTCATCCGAAAATTCCTGCAGAACATCGAGTGCGTCACGTTGCTGCATTTGACTTCCTTTATGAACATATTCATGAATCAGATCCATAGTGGCGCTAAAATGTGTGAATATTACAACGCCTATCTTTTTAAATATATATATTTCGTATTAGTTGTAAATTATTTACATATTTTCAGTTAACAATCGTAAAATATATATAACAGTAATCAAACCAAAAGTAATCTTTAACGTAGATTATATCTACTTCTAAAACAGTTTGTTACGTATCTTATATCTATTGTTTTAACACTTTTAATTGTTACAAAAAAAAGACAAATATAAATTTTTATTTCTGTTACAATCTAAAAACTACTGTCGGATCTTCTTAGATTTGGACTTATTTAAATAACAGAAATCACTCGAAGTATTACTTGAAATATTATCACAGTTTAATTAATTAAATATAAACCATCATGCACTTAGTAATCGTCAACGATACACAGTCAGTTTCGAAGCGCGCTAATCTTTTCGGGCATCTTCTCTCATAGAGAGAATTCGTTCAAGTACGGACCTTCTGTCGCTTCTCAGCTTTATATCTTTATCGTTGATTATTGTTTTGCTGTTTGAATTCGTTTTTTGACTCGTCAACAGACAATCATTATACATAGAGTAGAGGAAAAGGAAAATATTTGTAATAGGAACGGTCACACAAGTATACAATCTCGTGAAAATTCTTAGCCGTTAAATTAAGTTTGTGCGACCGTCCTTATGACAAATGTTTTCCTTTTTTCCCTACTCAATGTATGTTGATTGTCTGCTGACAAGTCAAATTAAAACAGCAAAATAATAACCAACAGTAAAGACGCAAAGCTGAGAAGCGAAGGTTCGCACTCGCTCGATGATAGAAGACGTTCGAAAAGATCGCGCGCTCCGAAACGGAATGAGTATCGTTGATGATTATTAAGTGTATGAGCTTTTATATTTAATTAATTAAACTGATAATATTTTAACAAGTAATTTGTATATGTTATTTAAGCGCAAAATAAAAATCTGAAATTGACTTACTTGATTTTGGAGTTTATGCTTGTAATACACACACACGCGCGCGCGCAAGTGTTTCTTTAGAAATTGTTTGATCTTATAGAAAATCAGATTCCCGTGAAATCTTTTTCAAGTCAAGACTTAATCTGATATAGGTGATCAACTCACAATGCCTGGGTTTGCTTCTGCACTGCTAACTTTTTGACTTCGTCTTTAGTATTTATATTCGGTGACACTCACACACACATACTCACATACGCGACTTGCTCTTCCTCTCATTCATTCTCGTTCCCCTCTAGTCTGTTCTATTCTTTGGTGCCTCTACCTACCCCAACATCCGAATTCTTCCTTAAATCACTTTATTGCCACTCTCTAATTTAAACATTAAATTCGGTAGTTCACCGACCCATACATCCGGTGTCGTTCAATTTCACCAGAATATATTGATTGAGTGTGAAATATATACGTATCATATTGTAATCGAAATGTATATAAAAGCCTCGGTAACAAAATTTATAAGAAAATTTTATTATGAGTTTTTATCTCATATTAATCGTAATTTGATTGACTGCAAGTGACTTTTCGGATCTTCGGTTATCTCCCTGAACATCCCGGCGCCATTGAGCTAGTCTTATCTTACGGTCGCATGTATTTGCCTTTTGGACTATTTGCATTTGGCCTATATGCGCGGACACACTCTATACATAACCGTGTGGATAATTTATACATATGTATGTATATGTAGATATATATCCTAATTAAATATTCGCATTTCATAAAGGGGATCCTCATTTGTTAAATAATCTTTTAAGCTCGCTCATATTCCGATGGAATTTTATTTGGTCGCATATCGAAGTAAATCAGTTTCGCAACGCCTGTATAGAAAATATTTATGAAAACTCGACGAGTTGACCCGATCTTCTCTGACGTCGAGACCATCTTTCCTTTCCACCGTCTATCTCCATTTACTCCGCGCACTCCGCCAGGTAATATACATTCGAATCTCTTTCAAAGAGAAGATAACAAAAGATCGTAAGCGCGCGCGCTTTTCACGCACCACCAACCGAAGTTTATAGAAACTCGGTAAGAAGCGCACGCTCGATATGCAAGAAGACAAAAAAGAAAGATATATATTTTTCGTTAGACTCACTCGAATCCGACATTTACATCATTGTTTTTTATTTTTATTGTGCTTGATTAAGTCAGTTACGCCGCGAAAAAACTTTGTTGTACTTGAGGGAAAGAGATAGAGAGAAAATCTCTGTGCGATAATCGCTTTGTTACATAATTGAAAAGATTTTAGATTTTGTATCTCTCTGAGTGAATATTAACGAAACGCGGTGTTCTAATCGGTATATTATCTCCGAGGTGTAGAAAACTTAGAGCACACAAAGAGACAGAGAAAAGCGGTAAAAAATAAAATGAAATAGAATATATATTGAAAGGTGAAAATTCAATTTCTCCGTACAATAGTTATAGACACAAATTATTTAAATAATGCATTTGTAAATATAGAAACTCTTTACACGAGTCGCGCTTTTTTACTCGTTTTGTCGAAATTTCGATCTATCCCGGTAATAGTGAGCATTTTCCGGAAATGGAAAAAAGTGTTACAACGTGTGTGTAAATGTGTATGTGTGGGCAGATGTGTGATTGCATTGTAGATCGTGAAGTTTGCGAAGGATTTACATGACGTCGGGGTCTTCTCTGCTCGCGTTCCCGCTAAAACCACAAACATCCAATATTCGATCGTCTACTCTCTACTTGCAAAAGAGAATCGAGTAGAGGACAAAGTGGAACTCTCGTCTGAAAAAAAAAAAAAAAAAAAAAAAAAAAATTGTTTCGGGTCGGTAACTGCACAGCAGCCATTGAATTTTTTCGCAGGATTAATGCCCCGACCTTAATTGCGACGTTCGTGACTTTTTTTATGCAGCACCTTCCGATACGTGTCCGTCTGTATTTTCACTTTTATTCATCATGGCTGAAGAATACACTATATACACGGGTATACTGGAAAAAAGGCGGATATAATAATAATTACAGATATTGATCGACGAAGGCGTCTTTTCTTTGCCGAATAGGTAATATACCAAGCTATAGTAATGGACACAGGTGCGCGATAGGATCGTTTCGATATCTCGGTGTATTGCTTGTGCTATATACACATATATATGCACTTCTAAGGAAGGGCATATATATGTGTATATATATATATACATATACATATATATATGTATATAAAATAAGATATATATGTATTATATCTTTTCTTCTTCTTCTTTCGCCACCCCTTTCTTTTACCATCGTCACTTTACCTAAATCCGGATCCGCGTATATATCGAGTGGGTGGGGGTGCAGAACGAAGGGCTTTGATAAATGACTGACGTGAAAAAAAATCCGCGTCGATACGTCTTGCTCAAGGAGATGCGCCGCGAGAGAAAAAGAGAAGACGAAGCGGAGAAAGAGAAAAAGGGACGGGAGGAGGGGAAGAGGAGGGTGGAGAGAGGAGAAAAAGCCGTTCGGTTCTCGTTCCCGCGGTTCACCGGGAGATGGTTGTGTAGCCCGTTCTCTATATCTCGTACGATATGCATTCCCTTTTCGCACGCTCATTTATTAAAACCGAGAGTCGAACAACCGCCGCCGTTGCGTTCGCAAATCGATCCGCGTCGAAATGTTGCCGCGCGAGTATCGAGAGATTTCACGCTTCCGAAAATTCATTAATCTCCCGTCGTGCGCGCGGTGTCGAGTTTAATCGCGGCAATTTAAGTTTCCTCTGCGCGTATCGTGAATACAAACGACGCACATATTTTCGCTATGAGATCGCGAAAATTTCGCCATTTTTGGTACAACGACATCTCGCCGCTTTTTGCTCGTAAACGTAATTTTTTTATACAAATTTTACGCGCGGACTGCGCGGTAATGATTTAATTTGTTTTCCAAAATACTATTTTTCGATTATTACTTTTTTTTCAACGATAAAAAACGAAAGATAATCAAGGAAGTTGAGCGTTGATACGTGTGGATATTCTCGTTGGATATTTCGGTCGGTGCTCCTTTCGCAGATGCGTGCTTTATCGGAAAACACTGAGTGAGATATATGGAGAGATTATGCGAGATGGCGTTTCGGAGTCGAACAGGCCGCTATTCTCCGCTCCGTCAATTATGCTAATTTCGATTGCCGCGAGATTAATGGAAGAAGGCGTCTCCGCTCCGAACGTTCTCTCTTTCTCCCTCTTTCTCTCTCATAAACGATTTGCTGGTGGGAGCCGTGACGTTCACTCGACCGTGCATAATGCACTCGACTTGCAATTATTGCAGATCCATTCTCGGTCGCTTTCAATCCCGAGCAACGGCGGCGTCGTTCGTCGTCGTTCGTTCCTTCCTTCGTTCTCGCGAAGAAACGCGAGTCAAACGAAATCACGATTTATCGTACCGTTATAACACGGCGATTTTCCTATACACAACATGTACGTGTGCAAAGATGTATATATGTATATATGCGCGCGTATATGTGCTAGTTTTGCAAGTAAAATTGGCGCTTTTATTTAAAAAAATGACATTTCTTATCTTGTGAATATTCAGTTTATTTTTGTCTTTTCTTCTTCTAATTAAAAAAAAAAAAAAAAAGAATACGGTTGTTTCTTTCTCCGACTGGGAGAAAACTACTAGGAAGAATTTTGTTTAAGCGTGCGTGCGTATGCTCGTACGAGATATCGAGTGACGGGGAGACTACGCGGCTGAGATTCCTAGCGGAATGTATCGGAAACTGGGAAGAGTGTCACATGGGTGTTTTTAAGGGAAGGGGAGGGAGGAGTGAGAAAGCGGAGTCTGGAGGACGGGAGGCGAGAGGTGTAGATACCTCTCTCGGAGTGGCAAAGATGGGTATAGAAGAGAGAAGCGAGAAGAAAGGAAGAGCAAAGAGGCAGAAGCTTGCCGGCGACACAGGCACATCAATAATACATGTCGTCTGCTGCTTGCTCCACCTCTTGCCCCCTTTCGTTGTCTTCCATGATCTCCGAAGCTTATAACTGGCTCTGACGCAAGTAACCTCTTTTACCCTCTCGCTCTCTTTCTCGCTCGCTGAAAATAAAGATATATATGGAATTAATTTTACTGACTTTACTTCTTGAAAAATATTACGCGTCTTCTTTATCTCGTCGCACCGAAATCGTGTATTTACATACGTACAATAGATGTGAGCGTTTCTTCTTTCTTACGCGTACAAGTCGAGAATTATGTAAAAATATTGTTTGGAATTAGAAAAAAAATTACTTGTATAATTTGCATCATCTAATTGGATTTCCTTTAGAAATATCTGTCACATATATGGAAAGACCAAAAGAAATTTTATCTTATACGCAGATTTTAACGAATGTTAAACTTAGTTGCATCAATTTTTTTTTCTTTCTATTTTTATTGAAATGTCAGCAAAAAAAAGAAAACGAAAGAGAGAGAGAGAGAGAGAAAGAGAGATCCAGTTTGCTCTCAAAATATGAAAATCCATACAGTCGCGCGAGGAAAATATCCGTCATTTAAAATGGATGGATTTAGGATTAGGTGGATATAAAAGTGGAGGGGTGGAAGAAGAAACTCTGGTGGCAGCGCGCGCGAGGGTGGCACCTACTTCGGTTCGGAGGGTGGCCCGAGGGTGAACAGAGGGTAAAGGCGGGGGCAACTACTGAAAGTCGACGGAGGTGGCAGCGGCGGCGGTGGCGGCGGCGGTGGCGGCGGCGGCGGCGGCGACGGTGGCGGAGGTGGAGATGGCGATGGTAGCAGCGGCCGCGGCGGTGGTTGCCGGTGGTGTTGAAGATTTAAGGGAGACATTTTAAATAGATGGTTCTCACGGAGAGAACTCGGGGGCTTCCGGTATTATCCAATAGCGTGGCTCGTCTCTCGCGTTTCTCCGCAAGAATTCGCGAAGAAGCGAAAGAAAGAGCGCAAAAATGAAAAGGATATATCTTTTCTTTTTCTACTGTATTTATAAGTGTATATATTTTTGTATGTATATGTATACTTTTTTTTAACTTGCTTAATAAGCGGATTTAACTCTTATATTAAAATTTATGTCGAATATTTAACACATTATTATTTACCATAATATTATTTATGTAATTGTGTATTGTTTGTTTTAATATTCGATAACATCATTTATTGTTTTAATTGAGAATGATTCAGATATGTATATGCATATGATATGCCCAAAGTTGTTTAAATATTCCAATGGTTTTTGGATTTTTTTCTGCAGAAGATGCGAGATTTCTTGCTTATCTCTGAGTGATGCGATTTTGTTTATCCGTATTTTATTTAATTCTCACAAACAAATTAAGGTCGAAAGATGAAATTCATGTTTTCAAGAAAATGAATATTGATGTGCAATTACTTCGGCGCAACGAAAGCGCAATCTTCCTATCAAATATAAAGTTTACGAATAAAGCGGACGATTTTGTACGACGGTGATTTTACCGGATATAATCGCGCGAGAAGGTAGTGCTCCATCTCTTTAAGAAGCCTCTGCTCTTTCGAGATCGATAGAAAACTGCAAATTGCACTCAACACGCGAAATTCGACGCAAACTGCGCCTCGTGCGAGTGTATCTGCGTTAAAAAAAAAGAAAAAAAAAAAAGATCTTGCACTCCGAAGAACGCGTTTTGTTCTCATGGCCGACGCTGTGATCGTTTGAACGTGTGGTCGTCTCTTCAAATTATTCCTCCGCGCGCGTTAAAACTTCTACGTTGCCATTCTTACGTGGTGCGCAAGACACGCGAGACAACAGCCAAAATGGATTCAAGGCGTCGCTGCAACCGCCGCGCACTGTAACCTCGAGCTTTACTCTTGATATAACTCGGGATTAATAGCCATCTTTCCTATGGCGGTCCTTCAGGATCATGCTCGTCCGTTAATCCTGAACTCGATAACATCCTGGCAGGATCTCCGTCTTGGCGAAAACTACGCAATGTTTCACTGATCCCACGTAATCGGATGAAAAGACATGTTTTATGTAACTTGCGCGTCTTATTCTCGACATTTAGAGAAAAAAAGAATTCATTAATTGTTTGTGTTAAAAACTTACTTTTAAGAATAGCATATTTTTACGTGTATTCGAAGATTATAAGCAGAGATGTGATATAATTGTATGAAAAAAAATAGTATTACAAAAGTTTATGTTTTTTGATATTACTGTCGCATGTATGTGCATATACATGTGTCGTATCGAAATCTTCGTCTTTTACCACTGGAAGACCTCTCCGCTGAATAACGACCTATGGAGATCTGTATATTTTTCGCGAAAGGAGGAAAAGCGCTCCCGGGAGTCGACCAATCGGAACTCGGCAGTTATCGCGACCAATCGTTGAGTTTCCAGCATTCGTATGTGACTGCGAGCGAGATGGAAAGCGGGCGGGGGTGCGAATCGCGGAGGTAGGACCGAGGGAAAACCGACGGGGAGAGCGAGAAGCGAGGTGCCGCGCGACGATTTGCCGAGAGTTTCCCGGATTTGTTTCTACGGACCGGAAGTCGGTGTAGTATTTGCGCTCTCCATTGGATTTCCGAGTGTCGTCTGGGGCCAATGGCACGGCGAAATGCCGACTGTCGCTGGCGCTGTGTGGTTTTCCGAGAGGGTAGGTTACGCCCCGCGCGTTGCATACGTATAGAACGGAACCGGCCGTGTAGTGGTGCGAATCGGAGAGCGAGAGGGAGATCGCGACGGAGAGGGACGGCAAATTTCGCAGCGGGATCTCTCGCCGTCTCCGCGAGTATGTCTGTGTGTCCGTTCTCTTTCCTCAGGCAACCGGCTATGTACCTTGCGTCTGTGAGGGAAAGAGGGATTTCTCCCTCTCTCTGTGCCGGCGAGCGCGTTCATACGTATACCCGGCTTTCAACTATGTAGCTTCGCTCGGGAGAGGGAGAAAGAGGATTGAGAGGAAAGTGAGAAAGAGACGCAGATAGAGAAAGCGCGCGGAGGAGGTCGGAGAGACGCCTTGCTTCGATCCGAGAAAGAGACGCAGACAGAGTCGGAGAGTTCTAGGTTCGATCCCACAAGGAGGTAGACACTCGGCGGCACTTAAACCCTCCGCGTCCTTCCTCTCTCACTCTCTCTCTTTCTCGCTCTCATTTCCCGCATCCTCCAGTCGTCGTTTGTGCTCTACTCCCTTACTGCCTTCCTACCGCGATCCTCCGACCGACCTCCCTCACCTACTCCTCCTTTTCCTTCTCTTCTCTGTCTATCTATTTCGCCCTCTCTCGCTCTGTTCGTCTAGCGCCTCTTTCTTCCTTTCTCCTGCCTCCTCGTAGCTATTCTCTCTCGTGCCTTCTCTATGAGCTTCTCTTCCCTTTCTCCACGGCAACGCAGCGAAGAAGGACGCGGCAGAAAAGATAGAAAGAAAGAGAGAGAGAAAGATAGAAAGAGACGGAGGGAGGAAGAGCAGCGGCTGGGAGTAGTCGGGAGGGTGGCTGCGGGAAGGTTGGCAGCGAGAGAGACGGAAAGTTCCGGAGTGGAAGGTTGGGAGGAAGTGGAACGGGGAAAAAGCTCGGTACGAAGCACGATATTTCCCTCGCGAAGAGCGGTCACTTTTTACCTCGCCTCTTTCGGAGAGTGCTCCGACTGGAGCGTCGAGAAAGAAATTTCGTTTTTCTTACGCGAGAGAAGGCAGCGCCGACGCGCGCGCGCGCGCTCGCACACATACTCTTCTCGTGTTGCGTTTTTGCGACTGCCTGAGAAGAAATGCATTTTTCGACTACTTACTCGAGACAACATTTAAGAAAGTCCTCTAATATCTTAGCTGCTCCTCACAACTAAAAAATATTCGTTTTTAATTCAATTTCTATTCGACGATCAATTTCTTTGTTCTGTATGTTCGTACAATATAAAAGTTTTAAAGATTTCTTTTCAAGATGTTTTGTTTCACACGTATAAATGTCTAAAACGTTCTAAAAATGTCATTTTTGTACATTAAAGGTGAACAATATTTTAAAATTGGATTTTAAGCGCAGCTACACGTGTGCTCGAAACCAATCTCTTATTCCAGCTCGGCCGGATATCGGTTCACTGATGGTCGAGAGGCATGCTTGCGACGCAAGCAGTCTAGATAGGACGTTGCGCATTGACACTCGGGTGGAGCGACGATTTAATCGAATTACGGCGACGTTGCGGCGCATCACAGATAATCGTTATTAAATTATCCAAGTTATACGTGGTGACGACGACGCGCGCGTTTCTTTAATGGCGCAGCCAATGGGGCCGCTTTCTCGGTGCAATTAAAACGTCCGTTACGGTCACTCGACGTGACGGTCCGTTTATTTTTATAAGTCAAGGTTACCGTAACACGCCACACCTGTGCGCACTTCTCGATGAGTCCCCTCCTCTCTCTCCTCCTCCTCTCGCCCGTAAAGAGGGAGAATCAAGAGAGGAGAAAAGCGAATCGAGTGGAGCTGTTTGGCGTGGACATTTTACTCGCGCTCCCATAACCGCGGTCGTACGACGCGTCGTTAAAAAACGAGCTAATTGGTTTCATCAAAAACGCGCTCGGCCAGGACACTTTGGAACTTAAACGGCGCGAGTTTCATCGGCCGAAGCCGATTTTCACGCGCTCTATTTTCCCCGCGAGAAGTTCGCGGGACGCGAAATTTCACTTGCTCCGAGATGTCCAACGTCCCCGTTGTTGTTTTTGTTCAATTTTTTTGGGGGGGGCGTTCTCGTTTCGCTTCGTCGTAAACTTTCTTTTTTGACGTGCGAGATTTTTTTTCTCAATCGCCATATTCCGAAGAAATTAACAACGCGCTCGGCGCGGTAAAGGCGTTTTAAACGAGTTTCAAAGTCGCGGTGGCGCACACTCCCCTTATTTGCGCTTATTTATGGAATCCTTTTTTAAATTTCCGAGCATCGACCACCGCGCTACGACAACGATGACGACAACAACGGCACCAGTCGAGGTAGCTGGGTTACGATATAAAGAGAGGCGAGAGACCCGTGAGAGGGTGAGAGTACGGGTTAAAACCCTTTAGTCTGGACCGCAGGCAAGACCGAACCTTATAGCGCGCTCTGTTTCTCGGCGCTTTAACGGCGAACGACGCGAAGAAATAAATGCGGAGCGAAAGCTCAAGAGTCGTACGAGGCGAGAGAGAGGATCGTTCGTGCACGACGCGCGTCTCCATTCTCTCGCAGTGCCCTTCGCATGAATGTGTCCTTCGCAATTGCAACACGTAGACATTGTCGCGACGCCGTCGTCGCGTCGCGTCGCGGCGACTTGCAGATTGCTCTCTTCGTTATAACGTTACGAAAAAAAAAAAAAAAAAAAAAAAAAAACTATGTGCGACGCGATGGCGACGGTGAGCGCGCGGTAGGAGAGAGGAGGAGAACGAGAGGGAGATACGCAGAGAAAGACGCGAAAAGAAAGCAAAAGAATCGCGCAACGGGCGGGAAAAGGGTGGGAATCCTCCTCCGAAAGAGAAGCATTCTCCCTCTATTTTACCTCAGCCGGCAATGACAGATACAAATAAACGATCCGGCGGTTTCGCGCAAGCGCCCCCGCGACTCCACGACTACGACGACCACCCTCTCCTCGACCTCGCGCGCTTTCGCGGTAGAGACCGAGGTAGGTAGATAGCTGGGTAGGTAGGTAGAGGTAGATAGGGTAGGTAGGTGGCTTCGCACAGAGAGAGATAGAGAGAGAAAGAGAGGCAGCGGCTGCAAAGAGCCCGCCACCAATCTTGGGTGGAGCCTGGTGGCTGACGTCATCAGACATACTGACAAACGACACAGACGTAGAAACCAATGCACGCCACCCTGTGGTGACCCAGGTGGGTGCTTTACGTCTGCGTACAAATAACACGACCATCGTCGAACGCCCCCGCCTGGAGAACCCGCCCCTCCTCGTTTCTCTTTCTCTCTCTCTTTCGTTTGCGAGAAAACGGAAGCTTCCGGACCTACCATTGCAACTACCATTGCTCGTTGTTATGTGAGAGAGAGAGAGGGGTCTAGGGACTGTACAGCCCTTCACACGTGTGACAAAAAATTCATGATTTTTACATTGAAATGTATGAAATAGTTTGAAACAATGATTCGGTAATAGAAGATACAGGCTTTTGCCATCGGAAGTTATTTCGATACTTGCGTGGCGGATTTTAATTTCGTAGAGGAACAGGGTTTTATTTTTCATGAGAAAAATTACTCGTTGCGCAGAGTAACCGATAGCGCACATGTTGAAAAAAAAATTCCAAGCAAGACGGAGATGTTTTTTTCGAGTTACTTTCTGCGTGTATTATTTTTACACGCGTGCAGATAATAATTAAAAAATTGTTTCTCCGAGATCTTTTTTGCGATATAAAATCTAGATATTTTTCGTCTCATCGCAAGAAGAGAAGACGGATCATTAAAAAGAGGCAGTTTAAGGAGGTCTTCTTGATTAAACTATCTTCTCGCGGCTCGCGCGAAGAGCTCAGCTCGCGATGGCAAATACAAAGTAAATTCTTGACTTGTTATTTCCCGACCATTCTCTGACTCTTCGAGGTTTGCGAGAGAAACCGGTATAACGTCGATAGCGGCGCGCATACGTACGCGAACGTGGCGTGGAATAGTGCGGTCGTTGGGAAAATTGTATCGCGAGGACCTAGTGTCACGACCGCAGTAGCAGCGGCGGCAGCAACGGGATGGACCTCTGGTGGAAGAGAAAAGGGGGAGGACGTCGGGTCGGTAGGTAACACCGTGGCGATGCTTGCGGAGAGAGAGAGAATAGAGGGAATACGGCAGATAGAGGTAGCTTGAAGTCGAGTGCCCGGGGCTGAATCGACCGGGCTACACACAGAGCACACCCCAAGCCGAGGTCCCTCTCTTACCCTCTTCCACTCTCCATCCCCTCCTCCCCTCTCTGCCGCTTTCTCGCGCTCTCTTCTCCTTCCCTCTCTCTAGTCCTCTCTCGTCCCTCACCGTTTCTTCCGTATACGCGTCGTTCTATATATCGTCGCTTCTTTTTCTCCCTTTCTCCAGTTTCATTTCTCCGCGGAAAATTCCTTTTCTTTCTCGTCCTCCTCTCTTTCTTTCTCTTGCTTTTTGTTTTTTCTTTTTTTTTTTTGTTTTTTTTGTTTTTTTTTTATCCGCGTTCTGTCTTCTCCGTGATCCGTGATCGTTTTCCTGATGCTACTACGTGTGTCGGTCCTGCATGCGAATGCAGCGTCGACGGCGTCGTTCGACCGCCATTCCTTTCTTGTCTGAATAACTCGAATGGCAGAATCTCTCTGTCAACTCCCACCTATATCCTTCGCCTTTTT
Source organism: Pseudomyrmex cubaensis (assembly GCA_014825685.1). Taxonomy (NCBI): domain Eukaryota; kingdom Metazoa; phylum Arthropoda; class Insecta; order Hymenoptera; family Formicidae; genus Pseudomyrmex; species Pseudomyrmex cubaensis. The sequence goes on along the minus strand of QVOA01006573.1, from coordinate 118,566 downwards.
CACGCTCATCTTCGTCGTCGATCATTCTTTGCCGCGTGTCTGTCTCTCGTTGTATCGCGAACGACGCGCACGTCGTAAACTTTGTACTACATTAGACATCGCGTATATTTCCGATACGGAAGAATTCACATCGAGAACGCCCCGGATCGACGCTCGAGAGAGCGTGCCGAGCACTCTCGACGAGACCAAAAAGAGGCTGCTCGCGGGGGGCGAGACCCATCCCTTCGCAGTAAAGCCTCTCGAATTCGTTTTCGGAGCACGGGACAGAAGAGAGAAAGACGGAGGCGTCCGTATCCACCCCAATCGACTGCCTATTTACCCGCCAAACAGCGGTCGTGAGAGACGCAAACGATAGTCCTTTTCTCCTCCTCTTCCTCTTCCTCCTCTTTCAAATTCAACCCCTTTGAGCTCACTCTCGACTGGCGCCTCGCGCGCCTCAAATATTCCGCTGGGATAAAAACGGTCTCATTCCCATCTCAATCTATATTCGCACGTCTAACACACTCGAGATTATGAATGCGTGGGGTTAATGAAACCCGAGGAAGGCGTCTGCCTTTGCACCACCAAGCCGTCGCTGTCGCCGTCGCTGACGACTACTACCGTCTCTTTCTCTTCTCTCTTCTCCATCTCTCTCTTTCTTCCCATTCTCACATACGTGTACGTACATATATATTCACGTTTTCCACACTTATATGCTTTTCTTCTTTCCCAACTTTGTCACGGTTTCGCACGGTTTTGTGACTCTCGTCTCTAGATAGACGAAATTATCTCAGAACAAACCGATAACATTTGAGTAAGAGAAAAGACTAAATTTTGCTTCAACTTTCACGAAAGTTTCGATATTTCGACTTTTTTTTTTTAGCAAGAATAAAAATTGCAACTTTACATTAAGTTGACTTTAATGATTTTAAAACTGTGTATACGAGAGAGATATGAGATGAACACACACGAATTAAAATATTAAATGAATAAAGAGATACGTGTGCGCATGTAATTATAATTAACTACTTTTCCTTGTTGCAACATTATAACGCAGCATCCGCGAGAGATCCTCGCAATTGTTTCATTGCGTATCGACCGAGTCTCATTTGCTTGCTTTGCTGCATTCCTCTCCAGATGCCTCCACGTACAACGATAGACAGATCTTGCGCATACACTTCAGAAAAAAACTTTCTTTTTTATTATTTTTTCTGTAAGAGATATTACCTGTGTGTGTGATCAGTTAATAATTATTTAAAATATGATAATTAGTATTAATTAAACTCGGTTAAAGGAAGAGAACAAAACCTCATCTATTCCCGTTTTATATAAATTAAACATGTAATTCGGTGTGGTTGTATTATCAGAACAAACTTTTTTTTACAACATTTTGAAATATTCAGGAATACATTACGAAGATTGCGAAATTCAATTAATAGCCTAGGAAGGGAAGAAAAAGATTTCCCCGATGCTTCGCAATGCTCTGTACACTCTCCGGCCGGTGGAGATTGGGAGTTAAAAACGATCGTGTCTCTCATAATTCGCCTTTCTTGCCGTAAATTATTTCGCAAAAAAGACGAGGCGCGGGATGCGAGGAGGCCGAGGAGGAGGAGGAGGAGGATGGAGAGATAGGTATACGGGGTACTCGCGGTTGCGGTAACACCGTTATTATATACGTACGAAATGGACGTAGCGGCGCGCGGAGGGAATAAAATGGATGGAAAGTGAAGTAAGGTCATAAAGGTTTTTATTCCGGGGTGTTATCCTCGAACTAATGCCCGTAGTAAACCACGGGAGTCCCGGGAATGCCCTATCGATACCAGGCCGAGAACCTTCTTCCGTACTCTGTGTATACCTCTTACGGCCTCGTGGAACAAGATAGAGCTTACATTATCGTGACTTACACACTGTTACGTCATTTCTTTTCGCGATTCTTCCTAGCAAGAAAGAGAGAGAGAGAGGAAAAAAGAGAAAACTCTCTCTTTCTTTCTGTCTATTGTCTGCGCACTAATGCAATATTTATTTCACTACCCGTTGCGATTGCATAGAAAATATTCAAAGGAGGCGGAAAAAGAACAAAAGATGAGAATATATAAACGTAAAAATATTTTAAACATATCTACGTAAGATTTTGCATTTTCTTTCATTCTTTTTATATTGAAGACATATAAAAGCCTACTTCTCTAAAATACTAGAAAGTATACAATATTTTTTAATTATTACATATCAGCACGCATATACATAACACTTTGATAAGAGATAATTTGTGTTAACTGTTGTTTCGCGCACATTACAAAGTTTCGTTCGAATTTAATTCGAAGTGTAACTTTCTTATTTCTAACGCATACTTATGATAATTTGCCGTTGTCATCTCAAGTGGGATTGGCTTTTCGAACTCGATACGTTCGCTCGGCAAGTTCTCTCTCTTTCTCTCGCGCGCACACACACATATACACAGATATTCGATCTGGAATACAAAAATAATGAGGGCCGAGTGTTTTGGTTCGATTAGACGACATCGATTTTTATCGCGGCCCCAACGCCCTCGGCTTCTCTTTCTTCGATGGGGGGCTTCTCTTGTGGCTATGCAAATACACGAGGGGATGGAAAAAATTACGCCAAAGTGCTAAACGATCGGCGAGGAGAGACGTGGTGTGCGTAATCGTGTGCACGCGTGTCGCGCGTGAAAAACGAACAAGTATGTACGTGTATGTGTGTGTGTGTGCGCGAGCGAGCAGCGCCAACCACCTTATGTCGAGTGGATGACTTCGAATGGCAGAAGGTGTGGGATTTTCAGATCGGTATGCAAATAAGGCACTCCCAGATGTCTCGGGGGTTCGATTCGGTTTAAAGTTATTGCTCGTGTCGGCCGAAATCATCGTCGTTTGGTGAATTTCGTTGCCGTTGGCGCGTCACCCCGTCATGATAGAAGGAAACGATTTCGATTATTAGTGACGGCACTTTTGAAACGCGCGCGCCGGGAGATTGACTTAAAAGAAAGAACACGATCGAAAATGTATATTCGTGAGCGAAGCTACCGAGGTTGCGCTCTCGCTGATATACACGCGCGGTTTATCGTACCCTCTTCCTCGTGCTCACACTCCGCAGTCACGAAGCTCGCGCGCGTGCGATATAAGGAAGCAAGACGATCGGAACTAATTATAAGATAAATGGATGCCGTGTCGAGTGGAGAGTTTTACGAGAGATAAGCGAAGGAAAGAAAGAGAGAAGCAAGAGACGATGAGTCCTTGTTGGTGATCAATGGCTAGCTAGGACGGAAAGAATAGCGCATCGTCATTTAATATTGCTAATCATCGCCGTCTGTGTTAATTACTGTGTTGCACGTTTTTGTTACAGTTATTTCAGAAATTCGATTACTGCGATTTATTTGTTTGACGTCGCTCGATGTTATTTAATGCGCACGCGTGTGCATTATATAATAAATTCTACTAAATATTAAATTATATATTAAAGTATGCGTGTTGAGTTCTCTACATATCGTTTCTTTACATATTTATCTCTCGATATATCCTTTGATTCTAATTGACTTCAAAGTGCGACGAACGTTCTTTTCGTACACGACTTGTCGCGTTCAAAGCAAAGTCTCTTTTTTTTTTCACATCGAGATAAGTGAATTTAAAAGAAAGGCTATCGCGCTGATTAGCGCCGTCTCGTAGACAGCTAATCCCTTATATAGCGGCACCCTCCGCGATCTGCAAATGAATATTGATTACCACGAGACGGGCGAGAAGATCCATGCTGCGTCGGAGAAAGAATCGTATCTTGAAACCGCAAGCGAGTGCCTCTAAATGGGAAATCAAACGGAGCGATCTCTCTATCCGTCGGAGTTGATGTCTTCGCCTCGCCCCGGTAATGAATAAAAATTATAATTACGTTTCTCATCGTCGTCATCGTTGAAAGGAGAGAGAGGTAAAAAAAAGTAGTTAATCAATCATGAGTGAGGGTCTCTGAGACCGGGGTTTCGCCTTTCCCATCGTCGTCGCCCCTTTCCGATGCTAGCCCTTCTTACGGGTCTACACGACGGATGCCATTCGCAGGCCATGGGAGAGAGGATACCGCGAGATATTTTGCGCGATTTTTACCTGCTCGCAAGAGATTCATTTAAGCTTCGCGTGTAGGAAAGATAATTCTCATTAAAAGATAATTGCGAAAATAAATTATTAATTTTTGTATATAAATAAATTGTGTATTGTGTGTTTTTGTATTATTATTTTTGAATAAATAATTTTTGTTTCGCAAATTGGCTTTCGAGTTAGTGTCATTTTTATATCTGAGTATAAAGTCACATTTTTATGCCATACATATAAAGTCATTTTTTATGTCGTATAAAAATGACACTAACGCGGTTTAAATCCGAAAATCATTTTCAGAATTTCTTATAACACATCGCGCGAAAGCATATCAAATAATTTATTTCCACAGACTCTCAGTAGGCATCATCTTATACATATCGCGGGATATAACAATTTTCTATCAATAAGGTTAAGACCGAGGCGGAGAAGATGCGCAACGGGAATGGGATGCAATCGGCACGAAGGATGCTCTCGTTGATGCGAGCTGGCGTTACACGCACGGGACGAGGAGGCGAAAGCGAAACGAAGAATATGCAAACAACCGCGTTACACGCATCGCTCACCGCACATCAAACGTTTATCGCGTGAAGCCATAAGAGAGCAGTTGGCGCGGATGATTCATGATGGCTGAAGTGGCGGCGTAAAGCGACAGAGAGAAAAGAAGGGAAGAGAAACGCGGGATAGGACGCGCGCATAGGACGGGAGAAGAGAAGAAGATTGCGGGAAAGAGAAACGTGCCAACCTTTTTTTTTTTTTTTCATGTACGTACCCTATACGTACATCATGCAAATGGTTCCAATCATAAACCGAGTCTATAATCGATCTACAAATCTGCTTACCGCGGGAAGAAAAGATCTCGGGGAGAGTCGCACGGCTCGCGGGGGTGTCTTCACAGACACACTCGTCCGCACGCGCATATCACACTCTCTCACTAACGATAGGGTACACACCACCGTAGACAAATGTATCTTGTTAGCATACCATTTGTATGCATGAGCTTTTTGTACTTTCTCTCTCAGTTCTCCATTTCTTTCTCGCGCTTTCTTCCATCGGAACTCACTTAGATGTCTAACGTATAAGCGTTTAGCGATCGACTCCTCCGGAAAATCGAACCGCTCGGTCGGCGATGCTCCCCTCGTCAATCGTCAACAAATTCGATTCGATATATTTCGCGACATTTTATCGTACAATTACAATTGCGATGTTTTATTAATTACAAAGCGCGCGCGCATTTGTTCGATTTGTCCCGTAAATGAATAATCGCGCAATTATACTCTTGGGTTTCATTGGGACACAGAGCGAGAAAACTTGATTCTGTCTTTCGGGCGCGATGTTCCAAGAGAAAAAGGACATCTTAAAGACGCGCCCGATAATTATAGAAACTTGCGGGGCTCCTGGTTTCTTGAATATCAAAGCACTCGACGAAATAATCAGCGAACCAGAGGCGAAACGACCGAAGGGTTTGCCGGCTCACGAAACGGAAGGGAGAGAGAGTGTCTGTAACTCGGCGATATTCTTTGCGTCATTATCGCGATTTAATTATGTCGAGTTCCTTTGAGTCTCTTAATTTGACCTCTGCCCCGCTTCTCTCTTTTCTTTCTCTCAGATTGCGGGGGTAAATATTTTCGAGATGAGTTACTCTCGGCGCTAATCAGGGATTTCTTTTAATCAGACGTCTTTATGACGCGCGATTTACTTGTTTATCATCGACGTTTTGGAACAAAGTTGTACGCGATATCTCAGAAGAAATCGCAACGCACTTTGCTCGCAAATCTGTTTCGAATTTTTATATCGAGATTTCTTCTCTCGTCGGAGAACCGATTTCTTCGCGAAAAAGGAATCGTACAAGTCGAAGGAAAGGCCGGCGAATGCGAAACCTCGTTTCTTATACCGCCAACTTTTGGGAGTGAGAAATTAATTTTAACTTTAAATTAAGACTCGTCCGATACCTGAGTGGTTCTTTGTTGCAGCGACCAACCGACGCGGGGAAATCATCCGCGGGACCGAAGGCAGGGAGACGGAAGCCGGGAGGGTGTCGGAAAAGAAAAAGAAGAAGAAAAAGAAGAAGGGTTGAAGTTTTTCTACGCTTTTGTTTATTGTTAGTGAGAACGTTAATAATAAAATAACGAATTTCATAGCAAAAGTTGTCGCACGCTTCTCTCTCTCTTTCTTTGCGATATTTACTATCGATTTCTTCGTTCTCAAAATTCCGACGACTTGTTATTCGCTCGAACTTCCCACGTCCCACCCCTACAGCGGAGAAATCGATATTTTGACCAAATACGGGACCAGCGCGCCGAAACTTCACACGCGTACACATTAATCCATTAGATTCCATTACGTCATGCGTGGCGGATAATTTAATTTTTAAAGAAGGCAGAGAGAAACGCGATATCTCTCATAACCATTATCGGAAATGTCGCGGGAAAATAGACGAAAACACTTGATAGATGATATAAGAAAAATAGAGCAGAAGGAGGAGGGCGCACACGGTCGGTCGACGAGGAGCACAGGGGGAAGGGATAGGAGGTTCTGGCAAGCAGGAGGTAGAACTGATGCCGAGGGTGGGACGTGGGGGAGGCCATCGGTCAATTAATCAAGATAATGAGTGCCACCGAGTCAAGCCGTGAAGCACTAGTACGTAAGGAGCGGAGGCGACCGACAAATGGGTGGCAGAAACGGAGGAAGGAGGGATAAAGAAGGGCGAAGGAGAACGCTCGCAGCGGAAGGAGAAAGAAGAACGGAACACGCCGCCTGGACGAGACATTCGACACTTTCGTATCCAACAATACCGAAGAGATACGCAGCTTGACTGGTAAACTTGGCTTAGCGAGACCTCCTCCAGATAAGCTGCTCAAGGGTTAGAAGATACGGGGCGGGGGCGCATGATTAATTAATTAACCCGGGTCAGTTGGAAACGGCGATGGTAGCTCCACGTATATATTTGTGTGTACCCGTTTAATCGTTATTGAACTGCGGTCGAATCGAGATGATCGCTCGATCTCTTTCCCTCCTTCGTATCGACTCGACAACGACGATAAACTCGAAGGTGATTCGAAGGCTCTTCGCTAAGGTTAAAAGTTACACGCGTGACGCGCTTCGAAGTCAGAAACAGCGACTTTTTAACAACTTCGTGTTGTGAAAAAATATGTTTTTATACGGAAAATAAAATAGAATAGCTTTGTAACATTATTATTTTATTTATATGAAGTAAAACTGACAGAGCGCATGCAACACACGTTATCGTTCTGATCTTTATGGACGTAAAGTTCGTATTCTTTATGCCGCATTATTTCGTTGGTGAATCGTCGGGGCCGAAACCAAACTACCAAGTAGCCGCATGAAATATAGACCGGATAAACATGGCGACGGAATGGCATGCCTACCGTTATCGCGAGTATACAAGTGCGCAGGACGAGATGGCCAGGTCGCACAATCCTATCTCGGCGATCCTATCGCTCGCCAAATATAACCCTGAATGACCAACCCTCCGGGTTGGACGTTACCTTTCCCAATGTCGGACTAAATGTTGTAAATGTCGAGAGGCCGGTTCCCGATTTTCCGCGAGATCTCATACGTCGGACGTTTGCTTTAGATATCGCCAAGAGTACTCCCATGGAGTATTTCTGGAGTATACTTCGTTTCTCTTTCTCTTCCGCCCTCTTGTCTCAAAAAGTCGAGACGGGGCGGGTTTATCTCTCCGGATGACGAAGTAATCTCTCGATACGTACTCGGTTTCAAAAAGCACTACTATATCTTCACATTATTATTATAATTTACACAAAGCTTACATTTAACTAGCAACTTTAGTAAACAATCGAAATAACAATAATAGTGATAAATAGTAACAGTGAAAAGACATACGCGCGACATATGTATGTACGCATATATATTACGTATACACGAGGCATCGACGAATTTGTATCCGGTAACCCAAGTCTTCCCCTTTAGATTTGTGGCTCCTCGAAACTACCAGTGTTCGCAACGATGGGGTTGCCGCTGCTGGATGGCTACTTGGATGTTGCTCAGAACTTGCGATAGTCCAAACATAAGGTACAAACACCGTTAGACTAGTTTCGCGGGCGAGGGAGGCGGGAAGAGGTCAGGTCCGGAAGTTCTTACCCGGGGGAGAGGAGCGGTCGGATAACGTTAGGTTACCCCATTGGGGGCCACCGCCGGGTACGGCCGTCCCACGCGCGTCACGCATTAACATAATGCTAATTATCTTGCTAGCTCATTAGCAGCGGCAAACTGTCCGAGGAAACTCCTTCCTCTTCCACCTCCCCCGCTTTCCCTTCCGAGATAAGAAGAGGGCGGTTGAAGGATAAGGGAGGACGGCGGATTGTCATGCCATGGACTAGTGTCGGGGATTCCTTGCATCCGTGTGTTTCCCCCCTGTCTAAGGCTACCGAGATTAAGGCTCCCGTCTCCTCCTTAGATGTCTTGACGTGGGTTTGCGTAGGAGTTCGTGAAACTTCCCGGAAAGTGTTCCGGAGCGCACATCCCCGCAACAACTTGCTTCCTTCCGCGCCGCGACTGCATTCAATGATCGCATTTATCAAAAGCGCCGAATCGTTTCCTTTGTATATATTTTGTCAGCCGAGCATTTATTTAAGCTTGACAGCTGTTCAACGATAATTGTCTTCAGTGTTAAAAATATGTATTGTTCACCGTAATCTGTAGTATTCATATTCTTCTTATTAAGATTTGAAAATTTCCAGTATACGGATTTATAATATAGATCTCTCTTGAATCTCTCTTGTGTCGCGTGCAATGCGCGTTTCGCTCGAAACGACGAGGCGCTGTCTCTCCGTCGGCGATAGATTAGATTTCCGATTCGCGCGTGAGTCGAGAAATGGCGGCTTTCGAGGAGAGAGAGAGAGAGAGAAAGAGAGAAAGACAGAGAGAGAGGGAGAGAGAGAGAGCTTTAGCTCTCCGGCGTAATAACCGTAAAGTAGTAACGCGCCCGCCAACTACCCCTCGCGCCCACCTCCGTCGTCGCCGACTACCCTATTCTCGTCTCTCGTTCTCTTTCTCTCACCTCCTTTCCTCTCTCCTCGCATATGTGCACTTGGGGGAAAGGGCAACCCCCGTGGAAAAATCATGGCTTTACGCGTCAAATCGCGTATGCATATAAAGCGGTATTATTTCGCGCGTTGACGCACCGCCGAGTGTACCTAACCGATATACCTATACGCCCACGGTACATGTATGTACATTATGCGGCACACACATTCTATATTTATTCGCAGCCAACCAGACCGCTGTGAAAAAAAAAAAACCGACTGCCTCCTCGCGATTTCTCATCTAAGATAGTACTCCGCTCCGTTTGCCGTGTGTTAGGGCAAATGCTCAATGGCCGGACATTTAAAATGGCCGGACTTGTTAAAGAAATAGTTATTAGATATGTAAATATTAAACGTAAGAATTCTCGATGTTTTAAGTATTGTTCAAGATATTTTTTAAAATATTAGTCCCTCTTTTTAGCTTTACATATATAAATACTCGGTTGTAATAATTTCTTTATAATAAATGTTTGAACCAATGGTACTTGTCCGGTTATTGAGACACTCTTACTCCGTTTCTATTCATGTCGACGATAACTCGAGAAAATCGACCGCTATTTTCGAACCAGTACGCAATGGTAGCGCGCTCAACTCTGGTCTCGCTTGTAAGAACTCGTTTATTCGCGTAATCTTGTTTGTTCTTGCCAAAAGTTTCGAAAAACAAAACCGATACGTAGGATACACCGGTATCGTTATCGTGTCTGTCACGCAAAGCTGCGTGAATGTAACGAAAGCGAATTCACGGGGGGGTTGATTTATTCGTAGTTCGGAGTAACTCGTTACGAGTTCACTTTCCCTGGTCCTGCTAGTAGTACTACCGAACGACCAGGGAACCGAGAGGACTTTCCTACTCGCCGCCCGCTCGTAGACGAGTGGTGCAGTCAGCCGAGCGACATCAAAGAGGGCGCGGAGCTTCCGTATAATTAGTGTCAGTCATATTTGCATATTGATTGAAGCGAACGCGTCGCCACGACACTCTCGACTCACTGGCCTCTTTTCCCATGACGCCTGCGCCCGTTGTACACTCTTAGCGTCTTTCCTGTCATCGAACAAACCGCTTTTGAAATTATCCACTGCGATTTTGATTAATTTCTTCTAATTGTGTCCACACATCGAGAAAGATGTTTGCTTTTTAACACGTGAAAACCTGATTGACATCTTGGAATACACGTCTTGAAATTATTCAAACAATCCAAAGTCAGACTCAATACCGTGTTGCGCAATCGCGTAATAAAAATTATCGTAAAATTATCTCGACTGTCTTTCTCGCAAACGCAGTAACTACTTATCTTACTACCGCTGTAACTATTTACGTATGTACAACTCATAAGATTATTATTACGCAACCGTTACTTTATTATTTTGTTTGCGTTAACGAAAGATAGAATGTCAGGAGCGTTGCGAAATTTGCAGCACTGACAATACGTTGCAATCTTGTTGTCGCAGTTACGTGATTTATGGTAATGACGAGAAACTTTCGATGAAATTACTACGACTCAAGATTCTAGTCGTCAATCCGTTGCAAAAGCGGTAAATCACGGTTTTGTCGCAATCGCCCGCTGGACTCGTTCGCATTTGTGTGGCTTTCTTATCTCGTCGCTTATTACACTACAGTTGCAAAACGGTCGTAGCTATTTGACGTTTCTCGAAGATGAAATACGTAAAGTTACAACCTGATGTAAGGCAATTTGCATGTATATTTTGTTTGTTCTTTATAATATTCAATTATTTTTATATCAAATTAGAAAATTAAAATGAAAAATAAACCGAAGAAAACTGAACAACTTTCAATAATTATTGGTTACGCGATGTGTAATTATATATTAAGGCAACATGTTTATTGTACACGTTCCTTGTCGCGCGCACGCATGAAAGATGACGGAAGCATCTTGCCGCGAGAAATGGGTCGGAAAAAGCGTTTCACGACGCGACTCGCGCGTTCCTGTGCCGGACGGCTCTCGTTGCGGGGTTGAGAAAGGGCGCTCACCCTTCCATCGCCGCGTGCCGGCGGCTAACATATGAGGCCTTGGTGACTCCACGGTTTTGCGCCGTCGATTCAAATTCAACCCGGCACGGATGAAATCGGCGCGGATTTAAAAAAAAGAAAGAGAGCGAGAGAGAGAGAGAGAGAACACGCGGGGGTGGACGACGAAGGGCGGTAGAGAATGGCAGAGTAAAGCGGGAAAACGGGGATAACAATAGATTGCAAGTCACTGGATAAACGACCAGGAATCGTTAAAACGCGAAGCGCTCGTGGCTCTATTTTGATTTTATACGTCGCGTCGCAAAGTTGGGCGGGCGCACGCGGACGGAGAGTGATAAAGGACAAAAGTCGACGAGGGTCGCAGTTTTTAATTCGAGCGATGACTGTCGACATTTGTCCGCATACAACCAGGCTCTTTTTGTGTATCTCACTAAAATGTTCCCAAAAATCTCTTGACAGTGGATTGTTTTAATGGAAATTTTGCGCATAGAAATCTCTCTCTCGTATAAAATCGTTCTCTTAAAACATTCTCGACAAAAAAATCTACACATTTTTCCACTAAAGAAACGTGCGATGAACAATTATATTATTTGCATTAAGATATTCGACAATTTAGTTTAAAAATTACGAAATTTCTAACAAAAACATAAAGGATTTTTTAAATAACATTCGCATAATTTGTTGTTGCTATTTGAATCCACGCACACATGGACTTCACTTACTTATTAATGTTTCGAAGACGCGTTGTTCGCGAGTATTTTACTTCTTGGCGAGTTCGATGTATGAAAACGCGGGCGTCTTGACTAAGAGATCCCGCGGGATGCGCGCGAGTTGGATGCCCATGAAGGATAGTCGTGGGTCAGGGGCTATCACGGAGTTCCTCATCCTCTCACGCCCTGGTTTTCTCTTCCCTCAAGGATAGATCGAGCCCTCGAGACCCCCTCGTCAGTCATAGCGAAGAAGCCCTTGGACGCAACTCTCCACGGAGGTAACACAAGTCTATATTTTTATTGATTTCGATTACGTATCAATATTTTTCGCGATCTCCCTCCGCACGTCTTGCGCAACAACGATTCGTTCTTTCGAGACGATCGATCAACTGACCGCGTAAACATCTATATAGAGAAAGAAATCACACAGAGAATCAAATATTCAGTTTTCCCTCGCAAAACACACGCGACATTTTACATCGCATTAGGCATAACTGCACGCGAACGCGCTGCAGTTTGATTCCAATTTAATCCGATCCTCTGTATTGCAAATCACCTTGTTTCCGAACCGGGTGTTCAACCCCTTCGTCCAACGGCGCAATTTGGCGGCAGAAATTGGTCTTCGCTATCGTTATCGCGATTTTTCGATCGTGTTTCTGTATGCATATATATATTCCGCGGGTGGCCCCGGCAGTATGCGGTATTTACAGGACGGTGGGTGCACCGCCGGCTCGATTCAAAATAAGCAATTGACCCACGATACTCTTTCTCTCCCTCTCTCACTCCCTCTGTCATTCGCCCTGCATCCTTCTCCCCTCCCGCCTACACCTTTCAGGTCTCACCCTCTCTATGGCCTCCTCCGTCTCTCGCTCTCGTGGTAACAAAACCCGTTCGTTCAGTGCGCCAATATGCGGCTAATTTGCACAACAAATAAAGCTTATTCTCCGGATTTGCATGTGTTTGAACTGCAGTGTAATTGGGTGGTACGCTCGGCTCGGCGTTGTCCACTCTCTCCACCTCTCTGTCTTTCATTCTGTCCCTCTGTAGTCCCTCTTTCTCTCTCTCTCTCTCTCTCTCTCCCCTTTTCATCCCTCGTCATTCCTTCCCCTGTATCTGTCTCCCGCCGCCCGTGTACAAGCGACTCGCCGATCGAGGGATTTCCGCTATATCGGCACCGAACTCGCGTTAAGTCGTTACTCGCGCCGTAGCGTGAAGAGTCTCCGATACTCGTGTTGATTGCGCGAGATCAAATTTTAGTTTAGACGCGAGATAATCTTTTTTTCCTCTTACTTTTTGTTAATTATAATCGTCGATCGCGGATTAACATCTGCAATGTTAAACTGAGATTTTTCTTTCTCGCAGTAAAGTAAGTGCGATATATAGCTTAGAAATGTTGTATAAAAACGATTATTTCTGAAAGAGGGCCACGTGAGAGAGGAACAAAATGATCAGTCAGACCCTTCGTCAGCACCACCGCCGCTACTATATTCGTGACCGAGACCGATATTCGTGCGTAAAGAGAGAAAATGGCGACGGGGAACGAAAATTTCCCTTCAAAATGGCGAGTTCTGCACGCGCCGAGATCGATTGTCGGATATGAGAATTTCGTGGACTCGGTTACGGACTACTGTGTGTTGATGTCTCTTCAGGTGTGTGTACACGCGCCTTTTACTCTTTTATGAATCTATCTAGATGCGTAATCGTTGAAAACAATTTGAAACACGTAACAACATTGTACAGGAAATACGAAACAAAACTTATAAAAAAAAGTAAGATATAATTTACTCGATAGAATCTTTCTCTCTTTCTCTCTCTCTCGATAAAAAAAATTTAATAATAGCCTAATTAACTTATAAAAATTATAGAAAAAGATTTAAAAAATACTTATTACACAATGACATCATTCGACCTGAATCGTTTAATGCCGGAAGCGATTCCGTATCGTCACTCGGCGCTCAATTGAAAATCCCGATTTTTCATACGATACTCGATCTTATCGGCTCTTCCGAATGCGACGACCGGGGGCGAGCGAACAAGGCAGAGAGCGGATAGGTAGTCAGCTCTCCAGACAGGAGCATCGTGCTCGGCGCGCGGGGCGTTACCGGGCGACCAGGCCGGGCCGGTGTGTCGGTATAAAGTGATAGTGTGCAATGAACTTGTAAACCAGTGACTGAGCATACAATGGCCGACGACGAACAGGGCTTTCGGCTGGTTGGTGACGTCATCACTTTGTGTCCCATGTCCGAATTGCATCGCATCGGTAGGACCCTTACCCACCCCACTCTGCCCCTCGTCCGTTTGTTTGCCCTCTCTTTGATGTGCCAGCGTAGACCCGGCCGGACTTCACAGAGACGACGGCCCGTAAGCTCCAACGGGAGAGTGAGAGAGGACCCGGGGACGCGCGGATATGCCGAAAACACGAGTTTTTGGGAATATATCGTGCCACACCGGACGGAATTACTTTGGCGCGCATATTGCCGGCCGCGACTCAGCCGCGATATAGCGGGGTCGCATTCGCGAAACAACGCGCCAATTCAACGGCACGATATAACACCTACCTCTCTCTTGCGGCGTTACGCCCGTCGTCATTGACACGTTAATCGCGATCTTCTGACGCGCGCTAATTCACGACAGAAATATTCGTCGTCGTCGCCGTCGTCGATGGTGCGCGATCGATCATTCCCGTTTCATACCTCTCGATACGCGCGCGAGCTACGCCTACGGTCGTTATCGTCGTTGTCACTACGATGCGTACAGCGAATTATAAACGGAGAACGGAGTATAAGCACAACTTGAACTGAATATAAATAAATACAATAAAATGACGCAATACAATAAAATAGAGATTTTGGAAAAAAAAAAAGAAAACGTTACCGCAATCAAAGATTTATTTATTTGTTTCGATCTTCTGAAGTTTGTTTTGTGGAGGGCTTTGTCAGTCTTAGTGATTTCTATTGTGCGGTCGACTGAATAAAAGAACGGGAAGACGAGCGAGCTGAATTATCGAATGCGAAAACAAAGAGGCGATGTAAGTTCGAAAGGGGAGAGACGGTCTTGTAACCCTATCCGCACATTCCCGCGCGCGTACGGAACAATTACATTTTAATTAATATTTCCTAAAGAGGCTGAAGAGCTCCCCCGTCGAATTTATGATCGTTTTATCCATTATTAGGGACGGAGGCGGGCGAATCTTGCGAAAAGCCATAACTTGGTCTTTACGACTCTTTCTTCCCTTCCTCTCCCCCTCGTACTCTTTGTCACTCCCCTTTCTTCTTGCTCTTCTCCTCACCCGTCGAGTTATCTTCGCGCGGCTCTCTCCCGATCTTTTCCGTCTCGCCGAATCTATCGTTCGCTTTTGCGCGTATTTTACCCTCGGTCTCTTAATTTCTCGACGATAATGTTATTTCTAGAACGCAAGACAAAATATAGATACTCGAAAGTTTAAAAACCTGACGACTAGTTTTGTGATCATAGAGAAGATAGAAATAGAATGAAAGCGAGAATGAGTGTGTGTGTGAGTGAGTGAGTGAGTGAAAGAGAAAGAAAGAGACAGACAGAGAGGGAGAGAGAGACAGTGATAGAGATAGACACAAGAGAGAGATAGACACGAGAGTTAAAATGTGATCAGATATCTATTGTATATTTTATTTTGTTATAAAAGAGATAAAATTCCACATATACACAGATACGTATGTTGTTATGTCTCTCAATAAATAAAACAGAGCACTTGAATTGGCTGAGTGTTGCGTGTCCAACGCGCTAATCGCTCCGTAATTAACCTGAAAAGTCGATCGACCAAAGCGAATATTGCTATCTATAATTGAGCACATTTATTGTACGTTTGATGTAAACAACGGTGTTTATATAAATACGGTTTTGATTTCGACGTATTTTGTTTGATGCATCGCGCGCGGTCTAGCGTACGTTAATAATACATACGTAACATAGACCATCGTCGATGTCGGACTCGACGAGGACGATGACGGCGGCGGCGGTGACGACGAGTTCGGACCGAAGCTCACAGAGTTACTCGGAGCTCCGCTAAATGTTTCGAGTTGCCGATGAGCGCGGTATTATATTTCGATACGCCGTAAATGCGTTATACGATCGATAAACGCGCGGTGCACAAGCGAGTGTTACGGACGGCAGGCAGGCAGGCAGGCAGGCAGCAACGGTGGCTCGACACGACGCGCACGGCAGCAAGTCCGGTACAAACTTATTACTATTACCGCCAAAACGTATCAGATACGATGTACCCGGGACGCTTTAAATTCATAATTATGCACATACATAATTATGCAAATCAATTATTACACGCGGGCTGAAAGTTGGTGTTTCGCCGGTCCGCGGCGGCGTGGCGTGTGCGGCGTTCTCGCCGCACGTCGCCGCGGCAAATGTTTTTCTGCTGTTTTTTCCGATCCATTAGGCCGCGTTAATAATATATTCCTATCCTAAAATAATCGGACGATACATTCTCGGCGCGCGTACATTGCTGCGGCAATAATGAAAATCTCCGACAATGAGCAGCCGGGATGTTTAAGGCGAGGCGAGGAAGCGCGCGCCTCCGGGATATCGTGCGGTCAGAGATTCCGCCGCCGCCGTCGCCGCCGTCATCGAGGATGGTTGAAACTTCGCGATCCTCAAGACGAGAATGTCTTTGTGTCCCGGAAGGCATCCCCAGTCCTTTCCGTAGTGGTCCCGACCCGCATCTTCGGTACTTCCCCGCCATTTGCCGCCACGTCCCTCCGGGGTCAAGTGCCACGGGGTTAGGGGCGCGAAAAATGCGTCTCAGATCAACTATGCCTGTGGTACCTGAGAGCTTACACACAAGCATGCATCTTCTCGTTCGCCCGGGGCGTTACGATGTTCCAACGCCGCTGCTGCAACTTTCGCCGCTGCGCACGTTCTCTCCGAAGACGGAAGTTGGATCGGGGCAAGATAATTTGTCTTAATTGGAAGGGATAACACTTATTTATTATAGTAATTAATTCGTCTTTGGAAAAACTACAATTATCTCGATACGCGCCGTACTCTGTAAGAAACGGTTTCATTTATTAAGCGTATATGTAATTTGGTGCTTGTCATAAAATACGTCTCTTTTCTCTCTTCCTTTCCCCCTCTCTTTTTCCCCTTCTCTCTTTTTCTCTCTCTTGAAAGTATTCTTAGAAAATTCTTTTATTATATAATTAATATTTTCGTACGTTAATTTGTATCTAAGATTTTTTCTTTCTAATGCGCGTGAAACCATGTATGTTTTCCGAATGACAAAGTCATCGGATCATCTCGCGCGGTTTTCTTCTTGGAATTTTTCGAACAGCCGTTCGATTTCATTACTCGTTTGCTCGCGAGACCTCTGACACTTTGCGGGCGAACTCGAACGCTCCTCTTTTTCTCTCTTCACCTGGCCATTTTCTCGCTCGCGTCGTCTTTGTTTCTCAAGTTCTTGCTTCCCTTGAAGCAAGAAAGAGGGAGTTTTCGAAATACGATCTGCTACCTTCGTGAGAGGACGCCCTACCGATCGCTACACGGCGGGGCGCTCGTTGCCGAAGCTTTAAGGGTCGATTGGGACGGAATAAGGATGGGGAGCAGCAGATTGACTAAGTTTCCGCAGCGGAGTTTCGACAGGTTGATATCTGCCAACCGATATCGAGAGACGAGCCTCTTTCTTATACCATAATAGGTCTTAAACTATTTGTCCACGGATCGTCGGCGTCGCTGTTATGAAAATGCAGCCAACTTTCCGCGATCTCTCATCTCTCAACAGTGCCGCGCGGCAGTGGCTCGAGCTTCGCGTTGAAATTAATATACTTTAGACATCCACTTGTTATACTTATATAATTTTATATAATATCTTATATATCACACACACACACGATCGAACGATATATCTCGCGAAATATAAATCTTCGAGTCATCCTGTTGTTGTCGCCGTCATTGACCGTTTTGATTTCAATCTGAACATGAATCGATGAGGGGGAGGAAGAGGGTGAAGAACACCCCAAAGACGGGGAGAGCAGTCGTTCCGTCGCGAAATCGGTGCAGCCACTTTTTCGCCGGTTGTGTCGTGCGAAAGGGAGCGATATTGTTGACAGGCGTCTCACGAAGTCATCCGGGTTTCGCTACGGGGCGATGACGCGCACTTTTTTTTTTCTCGCCAGTGATAAATGACACGCACCTCTATTCTCCGGCCTGTGTATCCCGAGAGGGAGAGAGAAAGAGAGAGAGAGATGAGGGAAGATCGGTTGACAAGGAGCGTGGGAGTCGCGTAGTGGGAGAGTGCGGAAGCATCTGGAGAGGTGAGGGAGAGAGGACGATGTTTTCACCGTTTACAGGGGTTGGAGAGTTGCGTGGGCAAGACACCACTCTGATTGATACGCATTCGTCCTCCTCGTCTCACGGCCGCGCCTTACCCTGTATCCTTTTCCTCGTTTTGTTCGTAACGCTCTCTCTTTCTCCCTCGGGAAGTCTCAAATGTAATTAACAGCGAGTGTAATCAAAGCATCGAGAATTAATGTTTCGTTCACTAGCTGCGTTTTGCAACTCTCTTTCTCTTGCTTCTGTACCTTTTACTAAAATTAGCGCGTGTGTTGCGAGAATAAAAGGTTTTACTGAAAAAAAAAATAAATAAATAAAGAGACTGGAAATGCATGTTGACGCGTTCGCGACATATCGCTCATGATATCTGCGACTAATAAAATTAGAAAGATGGACGCGCGAACGGGAGTGGAGAGAAGCAAGCGCGCGCGCGAGAAAGGCGATCGAAAGCAAAATCAAGGAATGAATTTATTCATGGATGGCGCGGCGGCGAAAAGAGGGGAGGGAGGGTATAAATGCAAAATTGGCAATACATACGAAATCTGCGTGGGTTCAAGTAAAAAGGGGTGAATACATTAGCCTCGGAATTAACCTCTTTGAACTCGGTCTGCATTGGAATAATTGGGAACGATGCAGCCGCGCAATGATCTCCGAATGCTTGTGTGTGAACGGGAAAAGAGAGTCGGAATTGTGTGTTAGCTTTCCATGCTGAAGAACCAGGGAGGGACGCGCGAGGGACGAGTCGAGACGAAGGGATTGCGAAATTAAAGATCGCGGAGTCGCGGAGCGCGAGAGACGACGGGAAAAAGCAAATCGCAGAAAGCGAAGATAGGGAAAAGATCCTCTGTGAGTCGACCGCGAGAGACGAGTGCTCGGTTTGTGTCGCGCGCAAGTGCAATTTGCCGCGAAACTTATGCGCCAGCATGCGGCAGACATCCTCGAAAGTCCACGAATTTATTCAGGTACATGCGGCTGCGACAATAGAAGATACTTTGTTTTTTTATTCCGCATCATGTGTGCGCATACATGAAACTCATATTGTTGTTGCGCCTCGGCGCCGATCGTACGTATACACGTACATCCGCTTTTCTTTCCGACGAAAATTCACGGAAAAACACTTCGTTCAACTTTGGAATTTTCTCGCGCGAATTTTTGCGATGCGCGCACGCGATGACTCACCGCAATAAGTGTATACATCTAACGACAATTTGCGCATACCGGCGAACAATATCCCGAGACGGTACGTCGAGTCCGAGGGTTCACTCGGAAATTAGTGGTACCGCGGACCCCGGAGGGGTTCTCGTCTCTTTTGGCGCGACCGCGGATTCGAAAGGGTTAGCTTAATCTGATACCTCGGTACGCGCCCGTTTCCGAGTAGCAGCTCCGAGTGGATGATTAATGACACGTTCTCCGTGGTTTTTTGTTAATTACTTGATTGGGAACGCCTAGTATGATATGCAGATTCTGTTGTGGCGATATTATCGGACCGTGGCTTTAATTTCGAACGTTGTTCGGCTGCTGGCTGGCCTTTCGATCGCGTTCTCCCGATTTTGGCGATCCCATCCAATTGGATCTTCATTTCCTCTCTCACTCTTTTTCCCTCTCTCTCTCTCTCTTTTTATGCTTCTATCAAAAAATTTCGGGATGATGGCAGCTCTCTCTGATGAAGCGGCGTCAACACGCGCACGATACCGATTTCATTGGATTAGGTTTCTTCCGCGATGAGTATTCCAATTTCGTTTAATTCGGAATCACTTTTTCTTTTTTTTCTCTTCTTCTTCTGTTTTACGGACCTGTCAGGATGAAACCCTCGAAAATCGGCAAGCCCCGGGCTATGATACCCTTCTAAATTCAGACTGGCAGGTACCGAAAGTTCTCTCTTGGGTATATACGATCGGTGAATGCTCGTTTCTCTCGCGACTCGAAAAAAAAACCGGCTGGGCCAATTTTTGGCAATTTCCGAGATTATCTAATACACCTCACGCAGCGCGCTCTAATGATTTCTCATTACAAGGTATAAATCTCGATAATCGATCGTGTCGAAGAAATACTTTTCGGAATATCGATCGACACTCTCGTCGAAAAGTTTACGAGTGACGCTTCGAACGTATATTTATGCTGTTTGCAATTACGACACGCTCTTCTATATATTTCACGATCGGTAATTATAACGATCGCGCGGAGTAACAAGCGAATGTAATAACTATTGATATAATTCGCGATAACGTCGCTACATCTACTTTTCGCTTTGACGTAAGACTACGTATACGGAATATCAATGAGTGCACCGGACAAGAAATGAGAGAGATCGACCTTCCACTCAAAAAGATTCTCCGCGACTTCGTTTTTAGTTCACCGTGTCGTTTTCTGCTTCACCGTGCTGTTTGCTTTAGTTGCACTTCCCCAGCACGGGAAAATAATAAGTAATCGTCTCGACACGCAATAACGCGCGCAACACCGCGTTGACTCTCGGTCGCGCGGGATTTTATTTTTGTCTGTCTTTCTCGAGCGCGGAATTTATGTTACGCCGATGTCCGAGGATTTACCGTGGTCTGAAAAAAAAAAGAAAAATCCATATCGCTTGAAATGGAAACATCGCATTCTTTCTATTAACGTTCGCCGCGACTCCGCTTTCGTTCGACACGGGAACGTAATCGCGAAGAACCACCTGAACCAGAATATCGCTGCTCGTCGACAACGTGTCCGGTAATAACGCAGAGGAATTGCGCTCGTATCAACGCACGTAATACGAGTGTATAAGTGCCATTACCCATCTCCGCGCTATTTATAGTCCTGCCGCGAGTTTTATATATATATATTCGAACGAAGCGAATATATGTCCGCTCTGCGCGAATTGGGCGCGTTAATGTCCGCTAATTTTCCCAGACGATATTCTCGAATGATGTCACGTATGTATGCGTGCATGTAGAAACGGTCACGAACATCCCCCGCATACGCGGAGAGAGCGTAGCCGACTAAATAATTGAATGCGCGCTCGTTGACGGTGATTAAAGTTTTATCGGCGTTCGTGAATAGAGGCCGACGTATGTGTATCGTACGATACTTTTTCCGCGATTGCCGAACGGCGGCGTCTAGTCACATTGCAGCAAATTATCGCCAGTTGTGCGCCGGAGCGCAGTTTTTTATACATATATATGTACGTACATATGTACGTGTAGATATGTGTGCGTGCTATTTTTAATTTAATTCGAAAATTTTTATGGTCAAACGGGGCACAAAGAGGAGCTCTGAGCTAGTAGAGCTTTTGGCTCCGACCAACCGCGCGCGCCAACAAACTACCCATAATTACAAAGTTCCATAGAAAATTGCGTCCATTCGTATCCCTTAAATGGACGCGCGTCCATTGTCTACACGCGCGCATATACGTCGGGTCCTGGCGCGCAACTTGTTTAAGGGAGCCAAAATCCGTGGGCCCCGGCGAGCGCGAGTTTTGATTTATGAGTTTTCGGTTTCGTAGTAAAAAATACGAATTAGTTTTCGGGATGATGATCGCGCGGAGATAATGGGCCCGAAAAAAAAAAAAAAAAAAAAAAAGAAAGAAAAGCGAGAGAGAATCGACGTTCGAAACGGACAGAAAAACGCGAAGGGGGCGGGCGAGAGAAGGAAGGAGAACGTGCCCCGAGGGCGAGAAGAGTTGCTCTCTCGCCCTTTCTCTTTATTTTTCAAATCCCGGGACACTCTGTTGAGTGTTTCCGATCGGCCTGTTCGGCTCGCGCGAATACCGAACTCACGATCGAGATCCTCAAGAGTGAATTACGTTCTGGCGCGAGAGAAGCAAAAACCGACAATCGGTTTTTTCCCCTTTCAGTCCAGGGCAATAAAGTTGATCTCGTTCTGTGAATCTCGCGAGAAAGATTAGTTTCATTTCGACTAAGTCGCGACAGAGAGAGCCGTGCATATCGCGAGACGCAAATAACGCGAAGCGGTCAAGTCGCGAGATCGCGCGGGGGCCAAGAGAAATTTTACCTTTATCTAACTTTCTTGATATGAGAGAGAGGGAGGGGCGGAGAGAATCACACGGGCAGTGTACCGCACGGTGCCAACCTGCGACTCACGTGGTCGCGCGAATAGAAACGTCATATTTGCGCGTAATAGCCGGCTATTAACGTCGCGACGCCATTTTAACTAGGGACTCGAGTCGGCCATTTTGAATTCATTTCCACCAATCGAACCGGCTACTTTTTCTCTTTATTTTTTCCTCCTTTTCCTTCTTATCCTCCTTCTCGTCGCTCTTCTTCTGCCACTTCGGCTACTTCTCTTTCGTCCGCCTCTCTTCTTTCTTTCTTCTTTCTTTTTCTTTTTTTCTTCTTCCTTCTTTCACGAAATTGTTGTTGTCGATATACATATCTACCGATGCGCGCATAACACACACACACACACACACATTCTCGCTTATAAACACGCAAACGACAGACACGCACACATCGATATTGCTACTGGTTGGTAGAAAAGGCTTCGGAAGGATAAAAAGGATATAGAGGAAGAAGAGAGGAGGAGAAAAAAAGGGATGAGAGAAGGCGGAGGACCCTCGGGGGAGGGAGGTAGTGGTAGTAGCAGCCCAACGATCTTAAAGGGGGGGCACCACCTCGTGGTATATAACGTAAGCGAGCACACGCTGTCCATCGTAATGCCGTAACATTTATTTTGCCCTTTCCCGCGCCATCCGACGTTGGAATATTTTCAACGTGCGAGTGCGAGCAATGTCTTGAACCGTATAATTTGGCCGCGTTTAAAACTGTAACCTAACACGACTACCTGCAACGCGCGGCGATGCGATGCGATGTGATGCCGCCGCGCGTATATAACGCGCGCGGTGCAGCGTTGTACGACTACTATCGATCCAAGATGGCAGCCGTATATAAATTGAACGGCTGGGAATGTGTGTGCTCCGCGAAACGCAGCTTGCGACGAAAGAGCAGCGATCGGGAGACTGTGTACGAAAGAAAGCGACGAAGCGGCCCAGCAAAGTCATCAATTGATCCATTCATCGTAATTTCTCTCATCTTCTTCAAATCGATTCTTTGATCAAATTTGCTTCTTTAATCGATTCAGTGCCTTTCTGTCGAAAATGTTTTTCGTAAAACTATTCCGTTCGAAAATATTAGGTAGATAAAAATTTCACTGACGACTGACATTTTTTTACACAGACTACACAAAATTTCTAAAGAACTTTAAAAAGAGAATCTTGTTACTTCAATTTTATAAATTTTAACTGTACATTATTTCTCTATAACTTGTGATTTTCATCTTTGTTTTGTCTGATCAAATTGTACAGCATGACTCGGAGATAAGATGCCAGTTGCAACAAGAAGGCGAAGGCGAGTAAAGGGTTGAGCCCTACCGACGATATAAAGGGGGTTAGGGTGGGTCGTGGGTGGGGTAGGTGGTTGATGTTACTAGTACGGAATGGGGCGTGGAGAGAGAGCGCGTTGCAGAGAGCAAGTGCATGGAGGAGGCAATAATCTGGTTATAACTTGAGAGATTAGGTCCGGATTCGATTACCGGCGAGGTATCAAACCGTTAAACAGTCTCCGTGCTAATCAAAACCGAACCTCATTATGAAGGAACCCGACTCTCACCTACCTACACCTTATCTTGCCTATACCTATGCGATTTGAAAAGAAAACGTGAGAAAAAACATCTGTTCACGCGACAGTATTTCGAATCGATGAACTGATCTTGCGAACCGACTGGCGCAATCTTGTTCCGGCAACACTGTGTTTACATACACATTTGTAAAACTTGTTCACGTACAGCCATACTGTACATATTAGAAAACAAATAGTATATAAATGAAAAAAGATAGAGAAGTTAATAACTTTTCGCCATTGGCAATTTTGTTCACGATTTTGCTAAATCTTTTCCGAAATTTGGCGCAAATTATTCTATACACGAAAATTATCTCGTTAAATAGTTCTAAATTTTGTAATAGACGACCATACGATCAGCATGCCACAGAAGAGAGAGATATGTATTTTCCATAATAATCGGAACTATCAGTCATCGACTCTTCATCTCTCTTTCTCTCTAAGTAACGGATTTTTCTTGTGAAACATGGCGATTACACGCGCAGGAGAATATTTTCATTTTCATAGATTACTCGACCCTATGGAAATTCGCTTCTTCGCGCCACAGGCGCCGCTATATGGATGGTAGCGACGTGTCGGGCTGTGCCTCGACAAGAGCAGGGTCCGGTTATTCGGTGGCGGGACGATTTTCTAATTATTGCCCCGTCCTCCGGAGCCCCCTCGGGGCTTGTTGCCGGCGAGCCGCGTATGCGTGTACACGTAAATCTGTGATCCGTAGGTTTGCTCGCCTCGATGACTCGATCTCGCGCGCGTATACGCGATCGCCTATATGCCCCCGCAATAATAAAACCAGCGCGCGATAAGAATGCATTATTCACATGTTGCGCTGATTATTATGGAATTTGTGCTCGCGATCGATAGTATAAATAAAATGTGTATAATTTGCGTTTAACATTAAAAATTTATATATTTTGTCGCAAGGCGGGGATAGTTCTGCTTAAATGAAACAGTCATTGCAATTGCAATTTATCTCGCGAGTCGATTATTGCCGACACACATAGCCCATCGATTCGTACGTACTTACATCGCGTGTACATCGCGTCTATCATTCTCTTCGAGAGACCGCGTTATCTCGTCGTCTCGCAAGAAGTACGTATAAATCGACAATATACCCGTATCTTTTCTAACAATTTTTTCAATCAGGGGCCGGGAAAGTCTCGTCACGTGACCGATTTCGTCGTAACGAGTCGAGATATCTCGCTTCACCTATTTCGCGAGATCAAGACCGCAGGTGGAGAGAAAACTATCTATTATCGCACATCGATATATCGCACTTTTCCCCGCGGCGGCTTTTTGCGACATCGAGCGGTAATATCGACCGAAGCTATATACAATGTGTTTTGCATTAATATTTTACGCTCGGTAACACGGCTTACTTGCTTTATGACATTGACGACAACGATACGACGTTCGCGCCCGTTCGCGGTGTATCGCTGTATCAAGAAACGGCTGATAGCTCTTATCGGCGTTCATCGGAATCCCTTCGCAGCGGAAGTTACGCGTAAAATTCATCGTCGCAGAACACGCGCCTTTAGTAATTTTTGTTTAATTACGGCTTCATGCGGCGATAATGCGGCTGCTGTACATAACGATCGCAATCTATGAAAATAGTTACTACCTACCGCTGCGTGTAATGTACATATATATATACGTAGAAGAAATTGGTCATAGACGGGACCCGTCGAAGAAGATGGTTGCCTTTTTTTTTTTTTCGTCCGGGAATTCGCACGAGTGTCCGATGGCATGCCGGGGACTAATACAATAATTATCAGCCGAAATCAGATCCCGTAGTTAGCTAATTACGACGAAGAGAAGCAGACGAGCCGTGCGTAATCCATTAAAAAAAAAAAAGTCGCGTGTTTCTTTTCCGTTTTCACGCAAACATAATTACCCGGGCGATGTGTAGCAACCTGATAGCCATTAAATTAGCATTCGATATTCCGCCGACCTTGCTTGCTCCTATATATACGGAGACCGAGCGATTATAGTTTTACGTATTACATGCGCTTAATTGAAAATTAGTGGTTCTCCGAGAAAACAATTATGTGCTTCTTGTTTCGATTATAATCCGCACGTAGAAAAAGAGAGATAAAGAAAGAAAGAGAGAGAGAGAGAGAGAGAGAGAGAGAGAGAGAGAGAGAGAGAGAGAGAAGAAAAATAAAAACATTAATAATACACATATTGTATACTTTCATGTTTTGATTTTGTTTTTTACATTATATATTGTAAAGCAGATTTTACGCCTTACGTCTATATTACGGTGTATAATTCATCACGTTAATACGATGTTTATTCATTCGTTCGCGTCTCCGCGATATGAAGAGACGCCCCGCAACTTTTGCTTACGCTGCGCAGGACTTTGCGGAGGTCTTGTAAAATCATCGTCGAAGAGCTATAAATTCTGACCGAGTTGCCCGAGGTCGTCGTATAGACACTATAGTAGACGTATGTATATACCATCCACGGGTCCGTCGAGCCATAAAAATTAGATCGGGCATATGGCAACCGTGAAGGTGGTGAAACCCTATTACGTCGCGCCATTCTCCTCTTCCTCTTCCGATCAAAGCTAGAATAATCGAAAGCCTTTGGCACCTGTCTCACCTTGTCTCACCTACTAATATGGATGGTTATACGATTCGACACAAAGTGGGTTCATTTAACGCCGGCTCTACAGCACATATAAACTCATCATAGTTTAAGAAAAAAGTCGTTTTATTGAAAGCACATTTACATCGTGAGTGTTTTTACATTAATAATTAAAATCGCAATTTACTCTTGACTTGCCATTTTTACTCTCTCGACCGACCGTTTATGTTTCTCTTTACTTTTGCAAAATATATCTTGAAAAAACAGTTTCAACGCGCTATGCGGCAACAAGACATTACAAAAAACGCGCTTTTTTTTTTACTAATTTGCAATCGGTGCAATGTTCTCTCTAGACGCTTTTTTATCCGAGTACGCTTATAGACTCTCGTCGAATTTTCTCGCGAAAAAGGTACGCCCCTGCTGCGGTAACCGTCAACGGCGCGACGCGCAACGCACTGCGGTGGCGCGGCAGATATAACGTTGTAGCACGCACCGGTCTGTGATGAGGGGTGGACACGCGAAACCGATCCCTTCTGGGAACTAATTTTCACCGCGTAACGTTGCTTACCTAACCGGCCGTGCCGAACTCTCTCGCGCGCACGACGGCGAGGCATATAACGTAAAAAGCGATCGTCATCGTCGTGTCGTCGCGCGTTGTCCTCAAGCTCGTTGTCGTCGTCAAGTAGCCGGGAGAGTACTTTGTCGCTGCGGTTAATTAATTAATGTCCGATAATTAGCGATTATCCTGTTTACACCCGGTTGTTATCGCAACTTTCCCTGTGACCGTCGTACGTTTATAATCATAATCATCCACGTCGACGTGGGGATCTACTAAATAAGTGCGTATGTCGTTCGTATACGATCGGTCGGCCGCTCGCTCGCTCGCTCGCTCGCTTGCTCGTACGTTCGGCTAGCGAAATTCATGGCATTAATACGTTTCCTCGTCGAATAATCCGTATCTGTAAGCGGAAGGTCGATTGGCGCGGGCAGATATGCTATCTAATTTCTAATAACAACGCGCCGCTATGATGACGAGGGCCAAGCCCGACGTGGCGCCGTAGTCGGAACGCAGCTCCGCGTAACGAGAATGTAAGTTCCCGTGCATGTGTGCGTGCCCGGATATGCAGGGGGCTCAGAGAGAGAGTGAGCGAAGTGTTGTGTGTGCCCGGAGCAGAGCAACGACGATCCGATGGCCTCTCGCATCGGATGGCGTTGTCGATCCCGTCGCCGTTGTTGTTGTCGTTTCTCCGCCCGCGCCTGCCCGAAACTCGCTCTCGCTCTCTCTCTCTCTCTTTCTCTCTCGCGTGAGGACTAAGAGGGAGGTAGGACAGGGGGAGAGAGAAGTTGGCGGCGAGGCCAAATGGCGAGAGGGCACGGCGCGGCGCGGAAGGGTTGAGCGCCGCAACCGACAACGCATCCAACGACAACATCGTCCGCAGCGATCATCGGCTGCAGCGGTCGCCGCCGCCTGCGCGCGTGCACAACGCATAACGTCAACAACAATAGATAATACTCTAACGTGGAGCAGCAACAGAGCGGACGAGAGAGCAAGCGAGCTCGCGCCGGTATAAGCGCGCGCGTTACACTACGTGTCTGTCCGTTAGAGCCACAAACACGACCTCCTCTCCCTGAATCCCTTCCTACCCGAGCCTCTCTCTCTCTCTCTATCTCTCTCTCTCTCTCTCTCTCTCTCTCTCGCTTTCTCTCTTTCTCTCTGCTCTCTCTTCTTCCCATCGCCCATCATTGGGTGCCCCTCCGCGTGAGGCCGCTCGAACGATCGAGTCCAATGAGATTCCATTGTCTCGAGTAATTAATATTGATTACAATAGGTTATACCTGCTCGGCCACGTCGAGCCTCCCTCTTGCTCTGCCCCCTTTCTCCCTTGTCATCTCTCTTGACTCCGCACCCTCTCGTCGCTCCTCTCGCGCTCTCGACGGCGCTCCTTCCCCAACCCGTTTTGGCATCGTCCAAGCGCGACTATTGGCGCGACGGCTTACCTAGGTGATCGTACATTCGACGCGGTGTATATCTGAAATATTAGGATTTCGTGTGCGTCGGGCGGGTTCCAATCGCGCTGCGGCGCAATTATCATCACTCAAGCCCGCGCGCCAACCTCGTGCACCGACCGCGCTCTCTCCAAGCTTCCGCTCGTTATTCTTCGCTCGATACTCCCGACTGAAGCGTCGTTGATCGACATGACGGGGGATGCGGCCGATCTTCGATTTTATCGTCGCGCGCGAGCCAGCCATCCGTGAGAATCTCTCCGACTGGAAAGAGAAGGGGTAGGAGAAAAACATTTCGTCGCGACAAGATCTCGCGGGAGAGACAGATAGTAGAAATTACAATATTAATGAAAACGATTACGCACACACGGTGTTCCATAAGTGTATTTCTAATTATCGCAGAATACCGGACCGCGGCAGTATTACCGGATTACGTGCTCTCGCAATTGAGACACGAGCGAGCGAGCGATTTTTGCCTCGATTTGATTTTTATCTTCGTCGCGTGTCATTATAAATTTCTGTCGATGTCGATTGACATCGCTGATAATTGTTTGTGTATTATTTAGAGTGAATTTTCTCGATGCGAAGACAGGAAGAGCGCACACGCAAAAGAGAGAGAGAAAAATCTCTCGTTATGCGCGGTTGTACGATGCATGATTTTTATCGATCGCACAATGCGACATACGATACTACCCTTATAGCGAGCCGATCGCGAGCTGTCATTGAATATTACGTGCCACAGGCCCTCTTTGTTGTAAGTACCTACCTACCTACCTACCTACCGGTTCGTTGTGGTACCACCTGTGCCGCCCGCATCGTGAAACAAAAGACCGCGTCGCGCTGCCGAAGGTCTGTTTTGATGGAATATTGAGTGACACCAAATGGAATTTTGTTCCCCGTGCCTTTCGACGCCGATGACATTCGAGGCCGCAGACATAAATAGAACCGTTTTTTTTCGGTCAGATGTCACTAATTGACATTAATTTGGGAGCTCGATTTTAGAATTAAAAAAATATCACTTGAGTAGTGTTACGTGTTAGATTGTAAAGACGCAAATATCTTTGCTGGCGGAAAAGACCGATGACATTATACAAGTAGTCTTCGAAAGAGAGACAGAGAGAGAGTTGACAAACTTCGTTTTTATTTTTTATGGCTCATAGAGAAAACTGGAAGACATAGACACGACGGTCGATGGAACTGCATTCGCTCGAGAAAGTAGAGAAGAAAGAGAGAGAGAGAGAGATTAATTAATTCACCAAGTAGTCGTTCTCGCCGGCGGCCAAGGGACGAGATAAGGGACGAGATTCGACGGTTCGCATGACGGAGGCGGCGACTGTGCCATAACTCGCTCGGGACTCACTCGCGATATCGCACACGCGGCTACCGCACTGCTGCCGCCGCCGCCGACACGCCGCTTCGCAGCCGCTGTCGCGTTTAGCATATAGAGTGCAACAATTAAGTGGAGTTTCCTAGAGGCGATTTATGCCACGGCGATTCGCATTTCATTCGGCTTTACTCTTATTGTCGTCGCCTTAATAATCAGCATCGCGTCGGACAGATTAATGCGCGCGCGGATAATTGCGCGGCTCCGGGGCATTCCGCCCCATGACTAATGGCAAACCTTCTTTTCGCTGTCGCGCAAACATCAAGAACGGTCTTAGATAACGGACGCGAAATCCCAAGTTTTCTCGAGACTCTCGCAGCTCACTCACGCGGGCGCTTTGACGCTGACGGATTTGCGCGAGAATATCGCGAGATCTCGTGCGATTCTTCGTTCGCCTTATAGACAATGCTCTCTCCCGTTAAAATGTGTTCTTTTCTCTCTCCTCCCTTTTTCTACAACGCAAAAAATAGAGTTGTCTAATTAACGGGAGTTTAATTAAAGCACCGCGTGTTCTATCGCGCGAAACATTGTTGGAGTCGCGCTAGCTGTCGCCGGTGCGTTGCCTCCGGCGCTATTTCTTTACGACGCGTATCGTAAATATCGGCTTCGCCACCCTCCGTAAGCCACGGTATGATTTACCGCACTTCGTCGGATAAGGTTATCGAGAGTATCGCGAGACTTGACCTTTTTCCCGCGACTGTGGCTCGTGTGTTATCGCGAATCCTACCTGTTATTTGCTCGCATGCGCTAATCACTCCGCTGTGTGTGTCTGCTATTTACCGCCGTCGTGTTTACTTCGCTTCCTGGTGCCGAGAGAGTTTTGCAGATTTTTATCGCGGGACAAAAAAAAATTGAATCCAAGAATCTGTGAAATATAATTGAAAGTGCACAGGTTGTGCTTTGCGCGAGAGAGATAAATATGTATATGTAGTTTCTCTCAGAATGTATATATTTCACATCGATATTACGTACGCGCGTAATTAAGTTTTTAAACGTGACGCCGTCCAGCCGTCTTGGACATTTATTTGCATTTATTTGCTTTGTAACTTTATCTCATCATCCCAAGTCCGTCTCTCGGGAAGAGGCATCGCTTTACAATATGCAATTTTACCGCGTTGCACGCTCCACGAGGCAAATCGTTCCGGTTGCCTAACAACAGTTGAGATTTCAACGGCGCGGCGCAGGTATACGCGTTCTGAAATGACTTGACAAATAGGATCGTCGACCCGGAGGATCGGAGGCGCATCGGCAAAAATGACGTCTCGTATACCGTATACCGGTGAAACGCACAAAGATACCGAGATAATGGAAGAGTGGGGAAACAATGGGCCGCCATCGTCGGCGAAATATCAATTAAAATCGGGCCAAACCGTGTTCTTTGTGTTCTTCTCGTCGGAAATGTCGACGAGCGTAAAGTAGCATATCGTAAAAAAAAAAAAAAAAACAAAGCAAAAAAAAGAAGAAAAACGAAGATGCGTTAGCCATGCCGTTTGTGAGGAACGCGAGCTACCATTTTACGCTCAACATTTGGCGCCGTTAAATTAAATCTCCGTTTCGTTCTCGCGCGATTCTTCGAATTCCACGGAGAGGGAAAAAGTTTTGCCCCGCGCTAAAAATTCTTCGTGTACTTAAATATTGAAATTTCATAGCTTCCCATCTCGCGTTTACTAGTTAAACATTAAGAACGCCCATCGAGTGCGCCAATTTGACCCATTAACCGGAGGAGTGGGATGAGAGGACACTCGCGCGAGTAAATGAGCACCGATGGAAACCGGCTGCTTCTGTGCTCGCAGCACGCCCGAAGACGAGTAATGACATTAGTTGCAACTAACTGGATAAAACGCAAAGTGTACGCGTGAGAGACCGAGTTCCCGACGACGAGAGCCGTAAGCCGAGAGCTCGCGCACATTGCGAGGAGAGCGTCGCGAGCAAAACACCGTTAACGTAGGAAACCCGCCGCGCTACGAAAACGTCGCTATCTCGGCGCCGCCGTCGTCGCCGTCGCCGCTACGAAGGCAACGATGGCGATGATGGCGTTATACGGGAGGGAAAAAAGATACAACGTACAAGGGTTGGCCCTTGCTTCTCGCGCACACCTCTAATGGCCTGGTGGGGTCTTAAGGGCGATTTAAAAGGCTCTTAATGACATCCACCGGGTTGGCGCAACGCGGCTCTAATTTCATCCCAGTGGAAACTGAAGAAACAAGTGAATTAAGCAGCCCGCTAATGACAGATCGGGTTCGCGGCGAATTGCACCGTATGCCACCTCGGACTTTCCGTGTGTAACGATATTCCGGCAATTTATTTACGTTCCGCCCCGCCCTCACCCTCCTCCTTTCTCTCGATGGCGCTAATCTATTTTATTATAATCTATCTAATTCGTTTTCTGTCTTCTCGCAATTCATTGACGCGAGAAGAAAATTGCGTCTATGTGAGCAATGTTTTCTTTATTTAATCGCAAATCATTTTTAAGCAATAAATATACTTTTTATTTAAGATCAGAGGAGGAGCAGTGAAAAAAGTTTTTAGTCGAATACATATACACATTATAAGCGAAGTATGAGAGATGCGTCAAAAGTTAAAACTATGTTTATACCACGAGTTGCGGTACACAATCGCATGTCCGAGAGGTAAACGATCGGTAGGTGGAGAGGTTAAGGCGGATCGAGGATGAAGAGTTTAAAAGACGAAAGCGGCGGAGAGGGGGAAACGAGAGCGAGAGAGGGAAAGAGAAGAAGAGAGAGATAGCGCCTCGAAAAAGGGAGGCGAAGAGTAATCTACATAGGCCGAGTCACCGGTGGAACTTTACGCCCGACAAAGGCCAGTTTCTCCCCTCATTTTTGTCTCATTTGAATATCTTCATTAATATCCTACAGGCTACAACCGCCCGCCACCGCAGGAAGACCGCATGCATTACTCGACTTCTTGCCACCATTTAATCGATCTCGGTACCTAGATTATTGCCGAGAGACGACTTGTCATCTTGTCACTCGTCACGTTGTCATTCCGAAACTTGAACAAATGAGATTTCACGTGCGCACGCGGGAAAGCGAAGTAGAAATTTTTTTTTGTTTCGTTTTGTTTTGAGGCAATAAACTTTTCGACGAGACACTTCGGGGAGGTTTATTTTTTTTTTTCGGAATGAAATCGTACTTACCGCGCCGACCAGTAATGGCGATGCTATTATCCACGTACGCTCGTTTGTATCGCGCGAGATCGTGGCCTCCTATAATCGTTACGGTTCGCGTTTGGCGAGAAAAGAGCTTTTCGACTGCCGGCGAGTCGTCGTTGTTTTTCATCCTGTCCCGAGTGTGTCGCGGGTCAAACCGGCCACGCATCGAACGATCTATCAAGTCCGGAACGATACGAGTAATTATTCGGCTCTTAATGACTCTTACGCGCGGCCATAACGAGTTCGAACGCGCCCGAGCAATGTATTATAAACGCGCGCTCTTTCTCTCTTTCTCTCTCACAATGCAGTTCTACGGCGATTCATTAAGCGGAGCTTTTGCTCCGCACGGACGGAGCAATGCGATCGCTTCCCAGATTTGTTTCCGTTCGGTTTCCCTTGGAATTCAAGACACTATCGCGTCTTTCGAATTCTCTCTGGCGGGATTCATCATATCTATCGCACGCGCGTAAATTTATGATCGGCGCGCAAAACTAATTTTACGGCATGTTTGATGAATACGCCAGAGAAGGAGAAGGAGAGAGGGAAAGGACGAGAGAGCTTTGTATGGCCGTCTCGGTGCGGGATCGCGAACCTGCGTAATTTGGACCACCCATTCGTTGGACTAATCATAATGGCGTGTTTTGTTTTCGGGCTTTTTGTTCCTCGGTGAGGATCTCTCACTCACTCGGGCTGTGTGTGCCATCGAGAGTACGGATGTCTATAAGATATCCGCGAGGGGGTATGCGGAGACGCAACACTCCCTCTTCCCCCATGTGTTCTAACACGGAGAATAGTGCGCGTGTGTAAACTGTGTACGCACCGCGTATATATTTTGTATGTCGGCACCGACTCTCTCTCGGGCTATGCGGGAGAACGAAATGAGGATACACTATAGAAAGAAGAGCCGGTCGAAAAGGGGCAAGAGGGGCGGGGGAGTGGCAGACGAAAGTACCCGAGGCCGAAGAAGCCAGTCGGACGGACTCTGGCCACGTAATAATCGCCCGGCACCATTAAACTAAACCGGCGAATAATATTATATTAAGCTGTAGTCGAGAGAGAGCCCCGAGAGGGTGGAATAGTGGATCGGGTCCCAGGGCAGAAGGACCGGGAAGGATGAAGGGGGGAAGGGGGGTAGGATGGTCCAAGAGGAGAGGTGGAGAGATCGAAACTCCGAGAGGAGGAGGGCTATACTGGCGCTTCTCAGAACTAAGTAGATTCGAATTTCGATACGGATGATCGGGCTGAATACAAATTACTCATATATGCCCCCTCGTCCTGGGTAATCACACGGTGGCTGCTCCACCGCGGTCCAAAGAAAAATGCACCTCGCCGGACGCCTTCTTTATTTCATTTTGCCCCCTTCGCCGTTTCCTTCCACCCGATCGTTCTCTCACCCGCTTCGTCTCCTCTCTCGTCGTTTTCTTCAGCTTTCTCTCGTTTTCTCTCTCATCCTGTTCCTCGTCTCTCTTTCTCTCTTGCTCATCTTTCTCCGATTTCTTTCTTCTGGTCATTCGGCCAAACTCTCGAGTGACCGTAAGAATCATCTCAAAGATAAATATAAAGTTGCGCAATTGAACCCTCTTTCGAAAGAAAAACCAATTGTGCCGTTCGATCGTACCGCAAAATGAAAGGTTTTCCACGATTTCTTCGAAGTATTCTTACAAAAAAAGCACGAGTGAACGTTTCTCGAGCACAATTTATTCGATAATTAGAAATAATAAATTAAGTTTGTTTTGTTTGTTTTCTTTGTTTCTTATTCCCGATACATGTGTACGTTTTGCTCAATCATTAATCATCGGGTGGTTTTTGTTTCCAACAAACGCACATTGGTGTACCAGGTCAAACTCCGGCGATCGGTTAACGCGCGGATCACGAGATCCAAGTACGCAGCCTTGCACTTTTAATTCGACATCTCCAAGGGCCCCGATGTCCGCGTTTTCAGGGGGACCAGAAAGTCCTGCCCCCTAAACCTCGGGGAATCCAATCATGATTATTATTCCGGGCGAATCGATTGCGGCTCTCGATAGGATTGGCCCGGTTCGCCCGGTACCCGGGCTATAATGCCGATGCCGGCGCCGCGGCGGCAAAGAGGGCCTCGGCTTTACTCGTTCCGCGGTGCGAACACATGTGTGCAACTACGACGTTCGGGGTTAGTAGCGGCGCAGCACTCGCAGCATAAATAATTAATAGTAGCTGGAGAGCCGCGAAGTGGAGTCGACCAGTGTTTTGCGGTTCCGAGGCTCCGCCCAGACCGACTCCGGGGCTCCTCCCTGTACCCCTGAGCGGAGAGAACTCGGAGAAGAGATCATCAAACCAAGACGACGTCCGCGAGGAACCGTCCAGACTATGGCGAGTCGCGTTCGGTTCGCTCGCTCGCCTTTTTCCCTTTCGTCAAATATGTCATTATTATATCTGAGCGCGACAGCAGTCATTAAACGTTATTTTATTTTGTGATAAAAGATATGTCGCGCGCACGCACGCATACACACACATACACACACACACACACACACACGTGACTTGCATGTTAAACAGTGAAATTTACAAGCAAAAATTTACGTTTACGAGTAAATTTAATTAGTCGTTATCACAATGACGACATAATAACACGAGAGACATGTTAATAATGTCGATATATTGTATTGCTTGCTCGTCTCGGAACTTCTTCACTATTGCTTAAGTGAATATTTCGCTACCATTAATAGCTACATATCGCGGCGTGCCGCGGTTTTATTATATATTTTGTCACTCTTACGACTTTAAGCGAGACAATAAAGCGGAGCGATTAGTTTTCTCTGTGTGCGCAACGATAAACTTTATAAATCTCTTTTCGTTTCTCTTTATACTACGTCGTAACTCGAGTGCGCGATTTCGGCTCATCCCCCTCATAGGACATCTTTAAGAGCAAGCGCGATCCGCAGAGACGTTTACGTAAAGCGAAATATAACCGCGGTCCGACATCCCTACGGCTCGCTATGTTGGCTCGATAATCGAGGCGCGAATAAAGCGCATCCAGTGCGCGGTCTCCATCCCCCGGGCAGTTTGATCTTTTACGTCAAAAGCGAAGGGAGCTGAGTTAGCGATAAGAAGTCGTAAAAAATAATGACCGGAAAATTAATCGAACTCGACGTCGACCCGTCGCTTCGGCTTCTGCCGCCTCGTGAAACTCTCTGCCCACCGACGTGGCGCAATTCGAATGTAAAATCCATCACATGGCTATCTTATGGAAGGAACAAGTCACTTTTGATCCCCGCGTTCGAAAACAATCGTTATGCACGATGCGAGAGAAAAACTTTTAATTAAAAGAAAATGAAACATCGCTCTCTTCGTCATTTTATTTATTAAACAATTCTCCGCGCGGCGATAAAACTTCGTCTTCTTCCGAATCGGCGAGCGTTAGACGAAGGAGGGCGCGATCTCGAGACGAGGCATTATTTCCCTTTCCAAGCGAAAGGGTATTATCATTATCGGTTGAAGGGATGGACGCGGCAGCGGGAAATGACGTTCCCGTAAGAAAGGATTGAGTTTACACAAGAGTTAGCGACGATTCGACGAGCGCGGACGAGTGCTTACCGAATCACTTAAATGATTAAGGAAAAGGGTTGTTTAGACAGCGTCTCGGATCTCGGGCCATTTCATTCTTCGGCACTTCGCCCGCCGTCGCCGCCGCCTTCTTCGTCTCTTCCTCCTCTACCTACGCCGCTGCTCGACGTCTTAGGGTAATCCGTTTTGTCAACGACTCCCGACCCTCGCTGCCTCATTACCTTCCTTTTTATTCGTTTCCGTGCGATCGTGCCAACACGCTGCTCAACACCTCGTCCTCGAGAGTCTCGGCCCGCTTAACAGCCCGAAAGAACGTCATGCAACGTCGCGATTTTTGCGACACTGCAATTTTTTTCTCGCTTTTAATACCTGCATTTCGGTGTTCACTCGATTAACTCGTTTTAAGAAGTAAATGTAACGCGTCAAAAGCAACAATAATGTCACATCGAATGAACATGCTGAGGAAACAACGTTCGTACAACTCAGACGGCGATTTCACTTAAACCGATTGTATCATCGATGTTTCCGGAAGCCTAGAAACGGGAGAAAAAACTTCGGCTGTACGTCGAGGGGGTGATATACGCGTCAGTAGGTATAGTCATCGCGAGTCAGACCCGGGGTCTGAGCAAACGACGGGCATTAAACCTATTAAGACGGCAGAGAGCCGTGGCGTCAAGAGATGACAGTGATAAACTCGACCCTCTGACACAGAGGTCCCTCTCTCTGTCGGGGAAATACCTCCGCGAAGAATTAGCGTTCCTCCGTTCCATCGTCGTCTCGCCAACCGGCGCGCAAGCACGTCCGAGGATTTCTCAAAGGCTTTACGTCGGTCGGTAGAAAAAGCTGCAAGGTACAATCCAGCCGGTCGTAGGCGACCTCGATGAGAAACGAAGGTGAATCCCCTAGAAAGAAACAGCGGAGCCACGAGCAAGAAGGGCAGCAAGGATATAGTCTCGGGGCTCTCTCGTATATCGTTACAGTTTATTATAATATAATTATGTATCCTGGAAGAGAGGGATATGTACAACCGCGATCGGTGGGGCGGATAGTCGACCTCGCTCTTTTGCCTTGAAATGGCTGAGCAAATACAAAGTCACGAAGTCGTCCCGGGATCATCTGATCAGGTGGGGACGGGTTCACCAATTCCTACCTCTTGAAAGGAGTCACGCTCCTTCGCTTTGCGCCGCGCGCAAGCGGGGTCGGGAGTCACCCCCCATCGTTCTTCTTCTTTTCTCCTCGTGTGTACCCTGCACACGATCGCGAAGAGGCAGCTCGTGACAAGAGCCTACGGCGCATCGGACTATAGCGGGCATTGATGCGATCTCACCCCAATTAACGGTCGTACTTTTTAGAGATACGGCGAACTTTTCTCCAAAGGAAAGTTCGCCATTTCCTTCGTTATCGTTTATAATTTTTTCAGAAAAATCGCTACGTGGCGTGCGAAACAACGACGACGACGACGACGACGATGGTCGGTGCACGACTTTTGCAGCGATGCATGTTTATAAACGATTTCCTTTCGGGAGAGAGAGACCGGTCGGTCTCTCGATCTCTCAAAATAACAAACGTCTCGCGATTTTTCAACCGGGTTAAGTTAGATCGCATGTGTTGAGAGTAAGTTAAATAGGGTAAGTGGGGATCAATGGGGTTAGTTTGTGTTCCGAGTATAAAATAAATCTAACTTAGTTCGCTCGCGGAACAACAAAATTATTATTGGCGAAATTTTTATGCAAACATTGGAATATACAGTTTTACCGCTACGAAATATATACGGTATAATAATTCTCGATATCAGGTGCCTTTAATCACCTTAAATCCACAGCTCGGGCATACTCCGTGTTCACTTAACTTCGGGGTTATCTTAATCTTTCGACAGCTGCCTAGCGTCTACTCAATCGTTTCTGCTCTCCTTCACCCTCAACCTGATTCGACCACGGTACGTTGCTTCTTTATCCTTCTACTCCTTTCTTGTCTCGCTTTGTTCGTGGGCCCTTGCACACAAACGGACTTGCGTGGAATTTCGTGTCCGTAAGGCAGAAGGTGTGTCATCGCACATATCGTCGATACGTCAGGCAATAACTGACGCGTGTTTTTTGTATCATTTAGAAATTATGTTACATTAAAAATTATATGCGTGTGTCTTTTCTCTCTTAGTGATAACATATTTATCATACTCTAATTAAATTTTAAGTAATATAATTCCGCGTTATTACATTATCGAAGATTTATTTATTTATTTTATTATCAGATGTACACGCACGTATTTTGAGAGAAACTTAAACATATTTAGAAAAAAAAAAACATAGTAATTTGCGGCTTTAACGTTTTCCATTTACGTTTTCGCAATAGCGAACGGTATCATTAATGATAATTGTGTTGTAAATCATACGTTCGCGCAATAAGAAGTCCCGTGTGTCAGGACAGTTATATGAGATGAAGCGACGATACGTCGCATATCTGGCTTGTAAACAAACGTATATTACGTGCTGGAACGTGCTGTCTAACAAAACTTTTACGTGTCCACGGGTTACGACCGGCTTCACCTTCGTCGGTGCCAACGAGAGAAGAGGAGGCGCTAACGATGCCAGTGGGAAAGATGCGAGATAACTACTCGGCAGGTAACTAGCTGCCAGCTGAATGTGCCGAGAGAGCTCGGCTCGGCTCGCTCGCTCGCTCGCCCGTCCGTTCGCGGTTTGATTACCACGGCAGGAAATTGGGATTGTCGGATTCGCGTTGACTAGCTTCGCAACCAAGCGAGAAATCCGATGGACAACGAGATTCAGCGGCGGCGAATTCTCCATTTTTTTCCCTCTTCTCGCATTGGCCACTTTGCATGTCACGCTCCGATGCGCGCTCGCGATATCGGCGAACGGAACGTCTGTATCACATTCGTTTGTTGTTACACACACTTCGCCTTGGGATAATTGTGGAAAAAAATCGCGTCTCTCCTTCTTCGCGCGCACACGTTACATTTATTGAGATCTAATCATTTTTTAAAATAGCCGCGCTGCGCTCATATTAACACAACACAAGGTGCAGTGAAAAATGTCCGTTCAGATTGAAACAGAAATTTTCAAACTACGCAAAGGAAAAAGTTAACCGATCGATGTTTGCGACAGATCTGTACAAGTTATTTTTGCGTCACGCTCTCTTTTCGTGTAACTGCGGTGTAAGTACAAGGTTTAATCGGCTCGAAAGAAGTGATCTAATTATCGGTATATACGTATTATATTGTACAGTTATCGATAAGCACCTATAAGTAGATACATACGTACTTTATAACGTGCGAGCGATGGCGGACGTGTGTTTCTAACGCGCTTTATTACACGGTGAATCCTTTCAGCAAGGGTAGATGCAAAGGAAACGATAGCGATTCTCTCTGGCTTGTTGAGCTCCTCCTTTAATTGCTCTTAAGTTTTCATCGTTCATATACACGCCGAGATATCGGTCTTAACGTGTCTTTTCGTGCACACTGTTGTTCGCAGTCGAGACCGAATGGCTTCGACGGGGGAAGAAGTTTAATGAAAACGTGGATCTTATCGAAAAGAATGTATCTGTCTCGATTTTACTTAAACACATGTACAAACAAGCAAGTCGCTTTTCACGTAAAAAAAAATTTCTTGTCTAATTGTTATACTCATTGTATTTTCGTTCGGGTTATCTTTGAAGGAAGAAATTTGATCGGCCGTTGGGGGTGCCAGTTCCTCTAAAGCCACGCCTGGGCGGCGTATACGGCAGTGCATTATTTTCCAATATTACATCAACGACGGGGAGCGAAGGACGTAGGAGAGAGACTCCATCGGATCACGCACGGTTGAATTTCCGAGTCGGGGAAAACGGGAGTGGAGAACGCGACGTATGTACGGAAGAGAGTGAGGGAGAGAGAGAGAGAGAAGGAACGATCGAGCAGGGGGTTAAGCGGACCCGAGGGACACGTCGTCTCGGGCTTCGAAATTCCCTAATCGATCGTGCGCTCTCTCGACTCGAATCGAGATTGAAAGGTTCGCGTGCATTGCTCCAGAAATGAAGGAGCAATTTCAAGCGGCCGTACTCCGCTCGCTCGCCCGCAGCCGCACGGATAATCTTTTAATTCGCTTCGGGAACGGCACGTTCCGTGGCCGCGAATTTTTCCACAGGCGGTTTAGAAAAGAATTATCTGCACGTCGTCGCGATCGATCTCATCGCGCGACCGAAATTGCCGTGCCTCGCTCTCGTTCCTTCCCCACTCCGTTCGTCCGTCCGTCCATTCGTTCGTCGATGCGTTCTCTCTTCTCTTCATTTTTGTAGTGTAAAATAAAAAATTCTTCCGCCACCCTCTAGGCGCGATCGATCTCTCGATTCGATCGTAAATCGCGAGCGAGGAAATCTCTTACTACACAACGTTGCCAGCAGCTTGCCGTTTTGTGCCACCACCAAGGTTCGGAGTATAAAATAAAAAAAAAAAAACAAAAAAAACAAAAAACAACCAGTCCGGTTCTGGAGCGTCTGCACTAATAATAACGAGAGCGATCGTCGTTGTTAGTGAAATATAATAGTCGGCAAGTTGAACGCGGGCGGCGCGACACAGCGCGACGGAAAACAATAATCCGGCCCAAAAAACAATCGGAGTGGAAAAACGGCCGGCTGGAAAAACGCGTTTATATTTCACCGGTTGCGAGAGTGAATTCCCTTTGTGACTGTAGGATGACAATTTCACGGCATTTAGCCGCGACGGACGAGGTCCCGCGGTGGATGGACGCGCGAAACAATGCTCGTCGTTCGTTTTTTCCTCTCCGTCTCTCGCGTATCCTCTCCGCTTCTGTCTCACTCGACTCGTGGTGGCTCACACACCCTCCTTTCCTCTCCTACCCTCTTCCGTCTTTCTCTCTTTCGCCCGTATCCGCCGTATTCGTTCCGCGCTCTCCACGCCCGATGGTCTCTTTCTCATCGTACCTCTTTCTGTTTTTAATCGGTAACAAAAGCGTTATTGCGGAAATTAAATGACACGTCGTATGGCAGCGAGCGAGCGAGGGCGAATTGTCGGCTTAAAAACGGTGGTGCGCGAAAAGCTCGCAAGCGATAGCGCGGCCACGCGAATGGAATTTCAACGTTCCGCCGATAAGAGAGAGTCACTTTTTTGACTTTGTATGTCGTTGCCCGCGTCCCTACCACACTTTTCCTCTTTTTAATTCGTATATACACGTTTAAGCAAGCGGAGTAAAAGGCGCGTTCTCACCTTTCCTATGTGTACGTATCGCTCGATGAAAAATCAATGAGACACAGCGAAAACTAAATTAAACATCATGTAATCATTACGTTAGTAATGACGAACGAGGTAAAAAGACAAATCAAATTGACCATCTGATGCGCCGATACATTAGACGCTGAAAAACGCGACTTCCCGCGATCGTTGGAATCGTTCACCGTTTATTACGTTTGACGGATGTGAAAGACCGATTTCTGAAAGATACCGCGCGCGCATACACCGCGAGACTTGTCACGCTGCAATTGGTGCAGTCCAAGTGGAACGTCCGAGGTTCGAGCTTGCTTGTAATTTCGCGGATGGAAGAAGGAGGAGGGAAACGACGAGACGGGGCGGCGCAGACCGATTCGATGCGGAAAATCAAAGCCGTTTTAATTGCACATGCAAATCCCCGCCCGATAAAACCGCAGTAAGTAAAATCGACGTGTGGAGACGCCGAGACGGAGAGAATCCGTCGACGGGGACCAATTCTATTGTCCGATCTAGGATCTCCACTTAGGCCGAGTAATTGATAGATCCCTCTATATGGCGAGGAGGAGGGATCGAGGAATGACAGGTTACGGGTCCCAGGGATGCCGGGTTCGCACGACCCTACTTCACTGCCGTGTTATTAGTTAATTCTTACAATTACTCGTCGTCCCTGTGGTTATTCCATTACCGTGTAACTCTCGTAGATCACCTGGACTTTTTCCCCTCCCGTCCTCCTCCCACCCCCCTCCGTACACGACCCGACACACATGAGGGAGGACCGAACGACATCCTCGATCGACTCGGTGTGTTGTTGCCCGTTCGGTTCGGACCGGTACGGGCCAATGATCGCGCCGTTTCATAATCCAGTGTATTTAACTCTCCGCTTCCGCATATACGACGACAGTCCGGTATGTGCGGCATCCCCCCGTTTGTGTTATCGCGTATAATAATACTGGGTTATATTATTACCCTTCATCGCGCGCGCCGCAATGTTTTTATCGCCGATATTTTTTCATTCTAATTGCGGACAAAGCGACACGCGAGAGGCGTTCAATGACGTTTATTTTTATAAGTTTTTGACAAAGAATTTTCGAAAATATACATATGTTTATTATTTTATTTATATTAAACTTTACGAATATTTTATCATACGGCCGGATGAAGAGAGACAAGTT
Organism: Pseudomyrmex cubaensis; assembly: GCA_014825685.1. NCBI lineage: Eukaryota > Metazoa > Arthropoda > Insecta > Hymenoptera > Formicidae > Pseudomyrmex > Pseudomyrmex cubaensis. The sequence goes on along the minus strand of QVOA01006573.1, from coordinate 75,733 downwards.
GTTTTGCGCGATATAACAACGTTACAGAAGACGGCTGCGCATCGCCACGGAAACGTGGTAGAGAAAAGCAGAAGCTTTGATGTGTAATCCAGCCGACGCGCCGCCATACGCTAATAAATTGAATACTAACGAGTCATAGTAACATTGCACACTCTTCGTCACACACGAGGAGAAGGAAAAAGAGAGAGAGAGAGAGAGAGAGTACCGGCTCTCCCCGGTTGAATTTAGTTGGCAACAGGAAAGTAAATGAACGCGTACGTGCGTACATACATCGAGAGTCGTATGAAAATCGGATCGTCTCGAAGCAGATGTGTGTTATTAACCACGCTCCGTGTTCTGAATGCGTCTCGTGATAAATAAAAAAATTAATTTCGAAAAAAGAGAGGAAAATAATTAGACGCCTAAGGGAAACGTAAATCGCGCGCAAAGTAAATGTAGCATGGCGATTTAATCTAGCCTACAAAGTCAGTGGCGGATCGTGAGACTCGTCCGACGTCTTAATTGTAGTGTAATGCTCGTTGTGCGTTAATGGTGTGAATGAACCGAGTATTTCAATTACGAGGAGATGAAAGGAAGCAACGATCTAGGTCTCACTCGCATTCGAGCGCGGCTCACGTGACCCGGGTTAATCAGAACAACGATTAAAATCTTCTTACCCACCTTGCGCGACGGTATATAGAAATCGGTGCTCTTGCAGCGGGAGAGAACCGTGTGCGCCTCCGTGCGATTTTTTTTTTTTTTTCGCGTGTGTTCTCCGACTCGTCGATATTTCGCTGGTTCACGCCGCGCAGCGACGGCCAATCGCAAACACGAAGCGCGCGTCAGACTGAGAAAATAATTAGGGAAAAGGAACTATATATAATGAAAAGCGGACGCGTTAACATTTTTATTCGCGCGCGGCGCGCGTATAGTTGCTTCCCGCAGTAATTAGATGCGTTTATCTTTATCACGCACGCGGCTTATGAGAAAGAACGGATATCGTGAGCGCGTGAGCGCTCAATATGATTGGCAGAAAATGGGATGCAAGAATTAACGAGAAAGGAATACGGACAAAGAGTTTCTTCTTTCTTTTTTCTCTGTCATTCTCTCTCTCTCTCTCTCTTTCTCTTTTTTTTAATCTTTTTAAATTCTCTTCCCCTTTTTTGCGCGAAGTATGCGCATGTAAGAGACGCTAAACGACTGTCGATCGTTTATTACGTGATGTACGATGACGGGAGCGAGGAGAGAAACGTTGTTGCTCGTCGTTTTGAACGACGACGATGACGACGACGACGACGACGACGACGACGACGACGACCGGATCACGATCTCTCGCGCGCGGCATATACCGTTTTTTCCGTCGGTGGCGCCCCGAAGACCTTGACAAGGCGGGCGCCTCTTCTTGCGCTTCTTCTTCGCCTACAGTCAGGTCCGTGTTTCGAGCCGTGGTACACGCAAGAATGCGGCATGATCGGTAAAGTGTGTGGCGGCGTGGTACACCTCGGCTCGTAACGACCGCCGGATGTGGTCAACGGTTAATCGCGGCAGACGGAAAAATTTCTTCCGCGTGAGAAACTCACTTCCCACGAGGGCGAGTCGCGCATCTTCCGCTTTCGTTGCAATTTTTTTTTTTTTTTTAGACGAATTTGTACGACATCGCGCATTCTTTTGACGAAGGAGTTAAGTCTCGGCACGTGGCCGAGAGTTCGGCAATATATCTATTTGTATCGACGCATCTCACATTTCTTCGCTTACATATTTCTGCGCCTTTTGATATTTCGCAGCGATAACTCGCCGTGTTGTTATTTAATTTTGTTATCCCAGACAGACCCTTATATACATACACCCTGCGGCAATAAGAGTTCAACGATCGGTCGGAACGAATCGTCGGTGTTCCCGAATATCGTCTGGCCGTGTAATTGGCCGTTTTCGAGGCCGCACCGGTGGTGTGACCGCGCGAGCGCGTCTTCTCTTCCCCGGAAAAGCAAGACGACGGTCTGAAATTGGAGAGACACGTAGAGAGAGAGAGAGAGAGAGAGGAAAGGAGGGAGGGAGCCAAAGGGCTCTTTCGAGGTTTGAATAAATTTGCATCGCCATCCCGTCCTCGCGCTCACATTCCAAGCGAGTTAGTTTAGCCCGGCGTTCTTCTAACGCGAGACTTGTCGTGTATGTACGTTTCTGCGTACGTGTCTCGAGAAATCGCGAGAGAAACAAAACACGAAGAGATTTATTCTCGCCGTCGAGCGGAATTGCGCTACAACGTGTAACAAAGCGATGGAAATTTTTTTTCTTTTTCTTGTTCGTCTCCGCGAGACGCAACGGTTTATTTATCAAATGTCTCTCATATTGAAATTCTTCGTTAAACGTTAAACTCGGCAAAGAATCGCAGAGCGAAGGATAAGACGAGAGAAAAGTTTTCGGAAGGAATATACATCAAAAGCGCGCGCGCGCGCTCGCGCAGAGGAAAACTTGAGTCTCGAGAACGCGTTGTACATTTCATTAGGTAGACGACGTTCCTCCTCTCGGTGTCGGATGCATTGATTTTCGTTTACCCACCTCTCGCGTCCCGTTGCCGTCTTCTCCTCTCCCCGGCAAGTCCCCCCACTGAACACCCCCCTAGGAGAGGGATGTTTCGTTATTTAAACAGATTAGCGATACGACGGTCCCGAGGGAACATCTTATGTGTTTCCGATGCGGTCCTCGTTCCAGAAAATTAATCCTTCTTCGGAAACATGTTATCCGAAATTATCCTTTTCAGATATCTCGAGCTTCCACGATGAAGTTTCCTAATCTGAGACTCCTTTTGGATAGTTTCGCGAAGAAGTAGCAATAACCGTGGCAACGAGACTCTGAGTTTTTGTATTATGTTTTATTAAATGTGCGCGCACGCATTAAATTTAACATAAAATGTGAAAAACACCTAAAAATACAAACCTGGAAAAGTCGCCAGAGAATTAAAATAGCAAAGTTGTACTTTAAAATATCTTTAATTACCACGAGGAATAAAATATCTTTAATTATCACGAGAGTCGCGCTTAAAATTGTAACAATTTCAAGATAATCGAGATGTATCGGCGAACGATCGCAAAAAAAATTGTGCGACGAATAAAAGCGCTTGATGATGTGCGCGTCGAATAATTACCGGACGCTCTCGAATTCAAAATTGACGCCGTCAAAAAGTGCTTCGCCGACCCTTCAACGGTTTCCGTCAAGGTCTCCGCGGTTTCCTGCACACCAAGTTTCGGCGAAACTCCGTCGACATAAGAGGATCGTTCTCGGGGCTCCAGAATCGGCTCTCGGAACCAATTCTCTAATACAAATTCATGAACGTCCTAGCGTTTACCCTCCATTAGAGGGAAGCGCAATCAAAACGGACTCCGCCGATGGACGACGGCGGGATCCGACCAGCTGTAAATCAAACTACGGAATTTCTCGTGTCTGCGGCGTGTTGGGAAGTGTTGAGCATGAACGTTGCCCGTGTGCTCGTCACCTCTTCTTTTTCTTCTCCGGTTTCTCTCTCTCGCTCTCTCGCTCTCTCAGGATACGAAAGGGTGTAATTATACGTCCGGTCGATCGGATCCGTCGATTGAGTCCCCCCAAAGATGATTTTCACGTGCCTGATCAAACGCGTCTTCGTCCTTGTTCTCGACAACGACTTTCTTCGAAATCCCGGAAATCGAAAAACATCTCTCAGCTCGTTACGGAAGTCGGTTTGGTAGATAAACAAGGAGTCAGTTGATACATAAACGGCCTTCGGCAGTCAGTTCCTCTCATCGCCTCGAGGAAAAGCTCGATCTTACACCGCAAAGATGTGTTCTATTAATCCGCCTAAGCTCGATCCAGAGTAGTTGTGTGTATGTGTGTATGTGAGTTCGCCGGGGGTTCATCCTTGCGCGTCGTGACGCGCGAATCTCAGGACGATTCATCTCGTCCATCCCGACACTCTGATTACTGGTTTCATGCGCGCAAGAGGGAATCGAACTCCCTATACCGCATCTCTCGCGCCCCGTTACGCGCGCTCTTTTACACTCACACGCTCATCGCCGTTCCGCCGCCGCCACCGCCGCCGCTCCGTTTTTGCATTTAGTCTCTTCGCGGAAGCGTAAATTAACTCCTTTGAGATTTTTTGCTCGTTTCCCACTTAGATACGGCACTTAAGGTTATCGGGCGAAAGAAGCCCCGGCTCCTTGTGCGCCGCGCAACGCACCACAACCCGGGGTAACAACGCCGGCTATTCTGCAGCCCTTCACAGCTTGACGTTACAAAGTGTGTGTTTTGCCACGTATGCGCTGCCCCGCCATTGTGTGTATCTCGCATATCCCCGATCTGCCTGTCAAACTGTTATTCTTGAAAATTCTCGTTCTCGCGATATGGGTATGTGCGAAACGCTCTCCTCCTCTTGGACAGCCCGAGCCGATTTGTTTTAGTTTTTTATTCTGAATATATAAAATGTATATATTCAGAATAAAATACTAATACCAATACAATATATAAAATAAACATATATTCAGAATAAAAAAACAAATACAAATTCGTGTAGTCGATGTGACACGCTATTCGATTTGACACGACAGCAAATTGTTTGAATATCGAATTTGATGTAATTTCAGTGAATTGTAGGGCTGTTTTTCGCGATGTTAAAACTAATTGGTTTTACACGTCACAAATCTCTAAAAAAATATCCCGAACTTCGCCGTGCTCTTGTTTTTCTCCCGCAAATTTCTGCTTCGGTTTCGTCCCGATGTCCCTATTGGTTGGCGAACATCTCTTCGGGGCGGACGCGCCAAAGGTTCGGAGCGTAAAGAGCGCGTTTAGCATAATTCGAGAATGTTGCGAGGGTCCCCCAGCGCAGCAGCACTCTCGCCCGTTGTTCGCTCGCTTGCTCGCGCTGCTGACAAAAATACCTTGTTTTGTTCCGCTTAACTCTCCCTCGTTAGCCGCGGTGACATCTTGACAAAAGAGCAGACCGGAAAATAAGAACGGTAAAAACGGAAGTGCACAGAATCCCGCGGGAGACCTATATTTTTCTCGCGGATGTCACGAGAGACAAAGTGCTAAGTATGTAACGACGCATAGCTCGATTTAAAATTCATCATTTTTCAATATTGATTTTAACAGAAAAATTATTTAATGAATTAACGAATATCGCTATCGAGAAAAAACGTTGCTCATCGCGGCTATAATTACAAAGCACATCCCGTTGTTTCCGCCAGACAAATTAAGCCATTCGCTTGCAACGAGAAGGCGAAACGCGTTTTCGGTGGAGGAGTGACACGGGCAGGGATCATTGTCTCGCAGATAAAGACGCTAAACGCGAAAGAGACGCGAGAAGGAGAGAGCACGCGGAGAGTGAAAGAAAGATATGACCCCTCGCAAGTAGTCGTGGAAAAAAAAGTTTGAAAACTCGAAATTAGTTATAGTCGCGGCAAAAGAGAGCATTAGACGTAGCCCCCGAGGGCTCGCGCTACGCGCAATACCGTTTTATTCGATAATTATGCAAATGCCAGAATGATTGTCGGGCAATATGTCCTCGGAATAAAAGTGCCGGGACGGAGCAATTTGGTTATCTTTATGATTTCGGGTCGTTGAAGGGCGGCCACAGATAAAGAAAAAGAGAGAGAGAGAACGAGAGAACGAGAGAAAGACCGAACGCGAATGCGGGGGGACTCGTCAATCCTTGGCGACAAGAGTCAAGCCCTTCATTTGCATCAAACGCGGTTCTCCAACTTAGCTTCCTTATGCGTGAACACTACGACACGCTGTGATCAACATCGTCGCTTTAATAAGGAAAAAAGACACGTTTAAAACTAATGTAAACAGAAAAATAAATATTTCTCTTCAAAATATCGCACATTCTCTGCGAATGATAATTAGTTCGTGCGCGTTCGCGCGAGCAGATTATTTATTTCAAGAATTCATTTGTTCACTCGAATAAAAATATTTATTAACAAGATATATCAATCGGATATTGTTATGTGTAATTAGCTTTAAGAGATTTAACCTCCATAAAGATTTACTTTAATTCTAGTGGCAATGCGCACCAGTTTAATGTCAACAATGAAATTCTATCTATATTAATTAATGTCGGCGAAAGCAATTAAGATGTTTAAAGCGCAGCGGTTTTGCCGCGACTGATTCAATTAAGAAGCCTTTCGAGTCTCTTACACTTCGAGCGGGGTGTGAGCCTGGTGTGGCGTATTATCGGTATATTTAACTAATAAAAGTATTCTTCGCCCCCGTCGCGCACGAAAGGGTGGAGCCTGCCTCGGCCAATGGGCTGTCGTCGCGTGCCTCAAGTCGTTACGAAACCTGCAAATTGATAAGAAATATATCGCAGACCCTTCGGCGTCTTTATTTAGTTCTCTCTCGCTCCTCCAGCGGCGAGGACGCAAAATACAAATCGTATTCACGTCCGGAGCGAAAGGGATCGTTTGCCCATCGCGCTGTTCTTTTCGTCTTCCGCAAGACCAGGTGTTTTTTCCAAACCTGGTGCGTCGTTGGCATTCTGGCATTCTGAAAAAGATTCGACATTTTTTGTTTTCCAAGGTGTTAAAAAAAAAAGGAAGAGGAGGATTTCATGATGAATCTGAATAAAAAAAAAGAGTTCTCTCGAGAGATTTACAATAACAACTATTTATTTATAGGTAATAATGCTGAATTACAATGAATACACTTCTTGCCTTGATACTAGATTGTATAAGTCCGGTTCGCGAAAGTCGGCGTCGCTAGTTGTCATCGCCGTTGACTCGCAGTGTGTGGCGACAACAATATATCTCACACCCACCATTTCTCTCACTTTCAATCTCCGCTTCCTCCCTTCCCGTAAACACATCCCTTCGTTTTCCCCTTCGCACACATTTTATTCCTACGTCGTTTTGTTCTTGATTCGGCGTTTGTTTGTTTTTTTCCCGATCGAGAATCGCCATTTCGAATGTTGCGTCTATATTGTTGTATATATACTGGAAATTAACGTATTTGCGTTTTAACGAATTGAATCGTTCGCTGTTACATGCTCAATTTGTATCTGCTTACAGTGAAAAATTTGTGCGCGTGATGTCGTGCCGATATAAATAATATGCCTTTCGATTTGCGCGAAACCAGTTCGAAACCTGGTCTCGCTCGTTAACTACACTTTCATTCCACGAAAATTTGTACTATCTGACGTTGGCAAAGTTGTTGCTGCGAGATCGTAAACAACAATCTTTTTCTCGGTGATTCTCGATCGTGAAAAATGCTATTCACGTGTATATACCTGCGTACTCGAAACCCTCCCTCTCCTCTTTTCTTTCTCTCTTACTTGTTCCCTCTCTTCTCTCCCGTCGGTAGCGGCGATGGCAAATACGGATCCCCTCTATCGGTGGTTAAATTTTCGTTTTCTCTACGTTTAGCATCGTCTTAACGGGCTGTAGCTGGTACGATACTAGACACTATGATTATGTGAACTTTACAACACAAGAACCTTACGGCAGAAGACTTTGTACATGGATCTTAAATACGGGCACCGCCTCCGGGGAAATATCCTTGACGACTTTCTCGCTCTGCGCGCTTTCTCGCCGTTCGACGGCGAGTACAGGATCTACCGAAAATGTCCTTTTTCTCGCGCGCGGTATCTGTTTTATTTCTTTTTTCCTCATCCTTCCATATCCGTTCCGGTGTGTCAAGAGATATTTCGCCGGATAACTCGAGCGGTCAATGTAAACGCGGGACACACGCAATATGGATTAGACTTACTTGTTTTTTTTTTTTTCGGTAGCAACTAAGTTATTTATATATAAATAAGGTGTTATGGATTTTTAAGACGTTAGGAGAGAGAATCCTCCGTTGTTTCCGTTTTTTTTTATCTCTCATATCACTCGCAGTCTCGTTCTGTCACACTTTTCTGCTTTTACTTTCTCTCACTTCAGTCATTCTGTATTTGTCGCTCATTCTTTCTCGCTTTTTTCTCTCTCACTTGTTCGTTCACGTCCGATATCTCATTCTTTCTCTCCTTTCTCGCCTTTTTTGTTGTTTTTTTTTTTCTATAATACAGCGTTCGAGTCGTGACTCTAATCCCGATCCATGTCGGAAAGACGCATTCTTCGCGTGTGTTTTATACGCGCATTTTACAAAAAAGGCGGACACGCGTCGCGCTCAACGACAACGGAGGGAACGGCGTTTTCGAGAGATCGTCGCGATCGTTCTCGTCTCCGCGACACGATCCTGAGACGTAAAACAAACGGATGTTATCGCGAAAACGCCGGTGCCGAAATATCGAATATATCAGAGATCGCGCTCAATCGCGATTAGAGCCCCCGCGACTCGACAGATTTTCTTTCGCAGTGGTGATCGCGGTTCGCCCTGCGCCGCCGCGATGACGTACAATAATATGTGAATAATGATAATAATAATTAATACTCGAAATCGGCGCGATTTGCGATGCGCGCGACGACGACATGGCGCACCTGATCGTTTCGAAAAATCTCTTAAAAACGATTAGCTAATTAATTCGCTTGATAATTAGGAGATAGGTACCTCTAGGAACGCATGCACGCGCGCACGCACTCTTCAGCAGTCTTTAGAAATATGCCTCTCGTTTTTCTCCCTATTTCTCGTCTATGTCTCTCAGTATTTTTTTTTTTTTTCGTTTTCTTTCTCTCCCTCTCTCTCCCTCTCTTTCTCTCTTTGCTCTCGACATTTCCTACTATCTCGCATGCCATCTCGCGATCACTTCGATATCGCGAGAATCGCACGATTCTCAGTCGTTATTCACGGGTTATATTTAATCGATAGTACGTACAAGTTGGAGAATATCACTTTTCTCTGTTCCGTAGTCGTCGTCGAACGAACGAACGAACGACCGACTTCGCAATCGCCTCGAACGCAAATCGATAGAATCCGCGGGAACGCGAGAAAAATCGCGCCGTTGATATGTGTGCGATCGGATTTATACACCGGTCACGATCTGTGTGTTTCTTAGTCACGTACGTCCGTTCGGACCGATTCGCTCCGCCTTACAATTCCGGAGTTTCTTTCCCGACTGTTGAGGAACGCGAGTAATAATAATCATAGCTCTGTACAAATGTGAGAAGAACGCGTTTACTGGTGACCGAAAATCGTCGTGGTTATCGCGTTTGCGCTCGCGCGATTCTATCTCTCAAAAGCGCTTTCTCTCTCTCTCTCTCTCTCTCAACATAATAAGATACTCTCTCTCAAAGCCTCTCGATATTACTCTCTTTCTCTCTGTGTCTCTTTCTCTCTCTTTCTTTCAAACACATTCACACTATTCGCCGACCTGTAAAATCTCCGCGCGACATGACTCGTAATAAGCAAGACCGTCACTCGGAGTTTTCGAGTCGTCGGATCTGTGCGTTTCTTCTCGATCGGTCAATCATCATGATTGCTCCTTGAAGATTTCCGTGGATCGTTGTCTCGTAGCTTCGGATTGCGCGTTTGTTTTTTCTTCTTCGCTATAAAGATTAATCACTCGTTTCGGCTACTCGCTGCACGCTCTGCCTGCTGCCCTCGCCTGCCGTCGTCCGGCCTCTTCTAGGTCGCGCTCGTGAACAAAACCGAGTTCTTGTAATAACCTGTTCGTGATTCTGAAACAGAAGCGATTTTCACAAATGCTTTTCTGTTGTCTGATCGAAGTCTTGCTTATTATTGTTATCGAATGCTAGCACACGTCGCTTTCGAGATAAGAAAGCGCTGCTGCTACGATTTTTTTTCTAGACGTTCATTTGGACGAGCGCGTGTTTTAGGCGTGTCGCGATTCTTTAATGGGAAAGAAGAGAGCAGATGTCTCGCGAATGAAGATGCGCGCTCGGAAATGAATGGTCGTGGGCGTAATTCCACTACGGGGGAACCGCATATTCGGCGGTGATAGGTTGCCGCGGCGCGATTCGTGAAGGTTGGGACCAGCTAGGTCATTCGATGATCGTTCGTTCGGAAGAAAGCGCCGCTCACTAATTATCGTTGCCTCTCGAGACGTAGATGAACGCGAAGAGGGACGCGCGAGAGGTGGATGAAGAGATGGACGAAACAAGTCGAGAAAAAGGGGGAGAGGAGGAGGAGGAGATCGGCGAGGCCCCCTGTATCCGCGTACTAACGCACACGTAAATACGAGACCGGCCGAGTCATCGGCCTCAGCATCGGGGCTTTGTGATCAAGCCGCCACTCTACTTTTTATACAACTGTCGCTTATGATTGAAAATCGCTACACGTTAATAGTCCGCGTGATTCAGTTTACTCGTCGTCTCTTCCTCGCTACATTGAATCGCCTTACTTTGCTGGATTATTATTAATTATTTTTTTTTTTTTATTTGATGAAACGTTTTGATATACTAATTTTTGTTTTTTCTTCAACACAACCTGTCAATTATTCAATCAATGTAGAGCAAAGGCTTGAGAGTCAATCTGCGACTGACGACGAAATTGTTATAATTTATATATATACGTATAATTTCAAAACTTCTCTTAATAACGACAAAGTGTTGCGGCTATAAGTGCAGTTTGGAGACTTCTTGTTTCATTTTGGACGCGGCAAAACCGCGAATAACATTATCGTCGGTAAAAAGATGTAGGAGTTGATTTTGCAAAGACGTTGCCAATTAAGAGCGGACTTGTTAATTCCTTTCGAAAGCCTCTCTCCCGAGTGGGCGGATGGGCGAAAAACGATTATTTACGTGCAACGTCACGCCGACCGGGGGCCTTGGAGCATCGAAATCGCGCTACGGATATAGTTTTTGCGCGAGTTGGAAACTTACTTCGGACAAGTTTCTACGGAGGAGAGCGAGGCCAAGTTTCGAATATGCCGGGGCTATGCCGCTGACGCCTTTGCAAGAACCGCCGCGTCGCGCCCACCCTCTCTCGAGACGCGGCCGCCCCTCAAAAGTTTCTAATTAAAGATCCGAACTTTATTCCGTACAGCAAGAAATCGCTCTACACTGTGCGCGCAGCAAGTAGCGCACTGCGCTCTTTGCAATGCGAAACTTGTGAGAAATCGAAAACGCATTCAAATCTCGTCGACTTTAACGCAACAGTGATATTTTTACATGAGTCTATCGAGTGTTTTTATTATTTGAACGCACCTTGAAGAGGAGACTTGACTTGGTCCCTCTCGGCTGCTTGATGCTGCCGCGATTTTCTCTCTAGCTCGAGTTCCTGCACCAGCGATTCTGCGACCAAACAACAAACATGCAAAATTGAGAAAAAAATATTAAGGAAAGTATATATGGCGGACAAAACTTACATAATACAATAGACTAATTTTCTATGACGCGATTCGCGTGTAGGTAGTTTCGTTAGACATTTTCGCGAGATTAGTATCGGCGTTCGGATAACGCGCTTCGCTGCCTCAATTATGAGTCGAAGGAATCGCCTCGAGGAGAGAAGTCCGTCGGCTCGCACGGGAACGACGCGCGGATTCGACGAGGCGTGAACCACGCGCGCGCGAAGGATGAAACGAAGCGGTAATTAGTGCAAAACCGGCAGCTACTGTCAGCCGCGCGCAAAAGGGGGATGGAAAAGGGACGAGCGGGATAACGGGCGAAGGCAGGCGTGAAAAGGCCGCGAGTTTGCTCACTGAATTTCGCAAGGATTAGGGTGAAAACTGGAAAATGTCCCTTTAATGATATCGCGCCGAATTTAACCGCGCACACGCTTCCGTTGAATCTCCTTTTCAACAATTTATGTCACGGATATGGACCGCTATTAGATTTATTTTACTTAGTTCGAAGAGAGAAAAATAAATCATCATCCAAGTCTGATAATCGATTAAAGACAATTGACGCAATTAATAAAACAGCGAATTAGGAGCTGAACACGATCGATAATTTTGAATCAAAATACTTTTCAGTTTTCAATGTTTTTGTAATAAGCGAAGCAGATTTGTTAATCTCATTTATAAGCCAAAGTTATATACGAACAAAAGAGTACTATATACAGTGCAAGAAGAACAACGGCGGAGAAAACATGCGCGACGCGGTCGATCTGATCGGTAAGCGTGAAATGGCGCCTCCTTAGGCAAAGGAGCAATGGTAAAATCCAATTGCGAGGCCATTAAATCCCAGTTAACCGGCGGACGTGAAGTCGGCATTCGGCGACGCGTCCCGCTTCGCCTCCGCCCGCGTTCTATCCCGCTCTATCTTCATCGCCTCGGCCGGGACTAGAGCCGAGATTCCATTATGCTTTGAGCAACAATAGCTGAGGGCTGTTTCGTGGCACGTGGGTGTGAATTCGTGCGTTCGTCAGGGCCGTTATATTCCACGACTTTGGGGCACACAATGTTTGCGTTTCGCTGAGCCAAATTACCTCTCGCGCCCTTATACGCGCGCGGGGTGTCGCGTCCCTTTGATATCCAAATGACAATTTAACTGCTCCAGATATAACACTGCGCTCGCTTGCTCGTTCGACAAGCTTGACGAAGAAGGGTGACGAGAGACAGAGGGAAGGGAAGAAGAGAGAGAAGCCACACCTCGGGGCGATTTATAGAAACTTTCTTGCCTCTTTTACTTCGGGGGAGAGGTGGGGGAGACGATCCCGAGATTCAAGAACACATTCTTTTGTTATATCGGGCCGAGATAAAGAGCGCGAAAAAGTGATTTGATTGATTGTGCGCGTCCTTTTTTTTTCCTACGTGTTTCGCGTTCATTTTGTTCCGTTCTAATAACTTGCGGCGAGGAGCGGCGGCGGTGCGTCTCGCCGTGTCGTCGTCGATATTATATCCGCTCGCCTGTCCGCCGTCGACGTTGTAAGAAAGCGATGTGCGCGGCAAACGACGACTTGGAAATCCGGATCCGCGATTTCTCGCGGATATCGTTGCGTGCATAGCGTATCGAATGAAGAAAGAAGAGCGTTCGTCTTCGATACCATGGAATTCCACGGCGAACGCGTCCCGGGAGTCTAAGAAGAATAAGCCCGCTAATAGTTTCGCTACCGTCTTACACACCCTGACAAATCGTCCGGACAATGAAAACAATTTCAGCCCGTATACGAGACTTCGACCTGGGGCCCTAAACGGTCGGATATTGTGTGTATTGTATGTCCCGCGCCTATATATCGCGCGGCCATCGCCGGGGCTTTTTGGGAAGGGTGGTGATGGTGATGGTGGTGGTGGTCGGTGGCGGAGCGACGCGAGGCGAGGGCCCCCTTAAAAAAGACGTCCGCCTGAAAAAGAAGAAAGGTTCTCCCCAGAAAGGTTCACCCCCTCTATGACTCCGCATTTATCCGCACGTAATTAACTCCGGCACAATGCGGCCACGAGGAGACGGAGAGAGGCCACCTTGCCTCCGAGCAGAAGAAGAAAACAAACCGAATCGAAACCGAGGACAGGGAGAGAATGCGAGTAGGAGCGGGGTCGATCGCGGGGTATACATCGGGAGTCTCGCAACAACTGGAAAAACTTGGCGTGCATTATTGACCGCGGGATCGAAAATACTACGGGCTCTCGTGCAAACCTCATCATTACATCTTCTGATCTGGCGAGAAACGCGTCACCGAAAGAGGGAGGAGGGGGGGAGGACCAATAACTGGCAATTGATAAGTATTCTCGCGACAGACACTCCTTATTTCACGGAAGTTTTTACATGACGCGCGTATAGAGAGAGAGAAGAAAAGAGCTGCTTGCTGCTGGAGGACGACGTCCTTGGGGCAATGTAACCGGGTTTGCCGCGCCGGCGCCGGATATCGGATATAACCGTCAACATGATGAGTGCACTCGACATGTTTCGTTCTTGCGCGAAAAAAGCAATTTAAGTATCACGTCGAAGCGATGGTAATTGGCTGAATGCTCTTATTTCCAAGAATCGAGAGAGACCCGAGGGCTAGTAACGTTTATGAGCAAAGAAAAAAAAAAGATGTAGGGCGCGAGACGCGAATGATGTGCTCCCGCGCGCGCTCCTACCCATCTGGAGGGTTGATTTCATGTAGCATCGCGTTTTTAATGCCCTGATCTTTATGTAAAGCAGAGATAGGGGCAGACAGAGAGTTAGATAGAGAAGGGCGAAAAGGGAGGAAGGGAGTAAACGGAAATAAGAGTGGGGATAGACGCTTGAGTGTCAAGCCGACCGTGAAATTGTGTGAATCAAGGAGCACAGCGCGGAGACACAAAAAGCGAAGAAACCGAGAGAAGAGAATAATACAGGAGAAGAATGGGAGGAAGAAGAGAATCAAAAGAAATCTCATTTCTCTCTCACAAATCGAACGACTTTTATAATTTTACATTTTCGTCAAGTGCCTATATGCGAATCGTCGATCTCTTTCTTCTGCTTTTCCGTCCGTTTTTATCACGATGTTTCTTTCTTTCTCCGCGTATCGTCGAATCACAAATAGTACGCTACATTGGACGGAGAACGTCGTTTCGTTCGAGAAGCGTCATCTTGAAACGTGTGCGCGAGCGAGATCTCTCGAAGCTCGCTCGGAGCGTGACAAACGCGACGCTAATTCTCGGTTCGGTTGACTTGTCAATGGAATCTGCTTCGGTGACGCCGTCAATATTGTTTGGAAAAAGAAAACTAGGCGATAACAAGGGGGGCGATCGATAAGATCCACTTGGTAATTGTTCTTTCTCCCGCGCATAAAGCCCACTCTTCAGTATGCCGTTCTCGTCGGCAAGCTCTCCGCAGTAACGAATTTAATCCCCTCGCAATCCGCGCGCGCCTTCCAATCGGCGCCCGCGGCGACGCGAAATCATCACGAGTCGTTTTTTTTTTTTTTTTTTTTTGTTTTTTGAAGCGTGAGTTTGTTATGTGTTCGATATTTTCTAGGACGCGTAAAATTGTCGAAGAAAGCGCGAAAAACCGACTGGCGAAGTCGCGGCTTGTAATCGTCGCGCGCCGGTAGAATGTCGGGGCAATATTTTTCTGACAACACCTATACTCATCCCGTCAGCTGCAACCTTGCGCGAACCGTACACCTCACGCACGGATAGAAACTCTATCTTTCTTCTATCCGTCCGCTCCATTCTCCCGCCCTCCCCCCCGTGCCCCTCGCCCGTTTCTCCCTCTCCCGTCTCCTCTCCTTCCCGGAACGCCCGATTCCCCGGGCTTGCTCGCCGGAAAACTACATTGTCGTGCCTCGTGGATATATTCAGAGCGAGGGACGTTTCCACAAGCCTTCCGCCCTAGCCTCCCGCCCGCCCACGTTGACGCGTCGGCTTCCTTCAGCCTTTATATTGCTCGTACACACGCGTCACGCTTTATCACTCTTATGGGGTTATTGTCTTTCGCGGTAATGGTCTACGCACGTGTGAGTGTACGCACAGGTGCGACGCTCGCATTTTCTCACCCGCGTGGGCGGTCGGAAAGCTGGAAATAATTCGACGTGCGCGCACGCCATCGTCCGTCGTCGTCATTTTTCTTCCCGTGGCGCGCGACACGCTTGATTTGCGAGACTGAAGCTTACAACTTTTTATTCCTCTGATATACTGTATCTGTTCATTTTTTTTTTTTTGTTTCTTTTGTTTCGTAATTTATAGTCCACTCGGTTATTCAAGGTTAATTTCATTCGTGCGAGCGCTCGAGAGTGTGGCGTGTGTAAAGAAATAAAAAAAGAGATTTACCGATGACGTTACGATCGCGTTATAGTCGCGCGGTACGTTGTCGATTTCGCGAGGCATTGATGAGAAATGATATCAATGCGTTTCCCAAACGCGATTATTTTCCATTTCGAACAATTCTTTCGAGTCTCTCCCTCCCTCCCTGTTTTCCCATCAAACATTAATGCTCGCGCGGCGATTTAGAGTGATTGCGGTATCGGGGTGGAAGATGAAGGTACGGTGCACACCGCGAGGCAATCTCGCAAAGTCTCGATGTGGGTGTGTTCGAAACGCGTCCTCTTCGTACGGTGGGAGAAGCACAGGGTCGAGAAGGAAGAGAAGAAAAAGAGGAATACAGGGTGAGGCGAGGGGGGAGGGAGAGGGGAAATAAACGATAGAGACCGCTGAAGACGATGCTTTCGGAAGAAGGATAGGAAGGTGAGCGAGAAAGATGGAGAGAAAGCGAGTGTGTGCTGCAAAATCGAGAGGGAGGTAGAACAGTGGCAACGGTAGGGGAAGACGTTATGGTTGCTGCGAAATTATTGCATATAGTCTGAATATTAAAGCGTGGCGGAGTGCTTCGTCGTACTCTGCGAATGGTGGACGTGGAGGAATCGCACGTCGCACGTACACATGGTACGTATGCGCATGTCGATATATATGTGTGTGTGTGTATGTGTATATGTACGCGCGAGAGAGAAAGGGGGAAGAAGAAGAAGTGAGAGAGAAAGCAACATGAGGGGGACACGGGGGGGTCGGAGGAGGTTTGAGAGAAGAGCGGAGGGTTACGAGACGTGAGTGGAAGAAGGAGCGAGGATAGGTAACGCCACCGAGAACCGCGGTGGCCGCCGGGGAAATTACGGCTCCTTCCTTACTTGCGAGAGATGTGCATAAACTCTGCATTACACTCAGTGGCGCTCAAGTGAATAAGCTGTGTGAGACTCGAACGAGGATCGCGAGATCGTACGACCGATCGAAAGGTCGAGGAACACGATAACATTGTTGGTATCACCGAATTCTTTTTCTCTCTCACTCTTTTCTTTTCAAGAGAGAAAGTCGCAAATATCTAAAATTTTAAACTGTTCCGATTAATAGCAGACTATCTTAGATTTTCGACGATGTTTTACGGATTGAATCTTGCTCCGAAACGATTAATGACATCAATTTGACAAATCTATCAATCATATTTCTTGAATTCACTGAATTGACGTCATTAATCGCTCTCAGGGCGACTCAATCCAGTCGAGAGTGCTAGAAGAATGTTGAAGAAACTCGAATATTCTGCTGCGCGCATATTTAACGTGCAAAATATTTATACGGCCAAGAGACAGATTAATGAAATCCTTAGATTACCGAAACGCATTCTCTATGTCAAATTACAATAGGTCAGATATCACGAAACAGATGTTTCTGGATGTCTACGTGACAGGAATGAGAGCCACCGCTCGTATAGAATGCATGACTCGAAGACGCGATGGTGGCCCCCCGAGGTCCCCTCAGTGGCGTAAGTACCCGCCTCAGACGACGTTACGTCGAACTACCTCTTTCCCCCGGTGTTTCCTCTCGATGGCCACTTTCCCACCCACGCTACACACAGCTTCGCTCATCGCTGTCTTTCCTCTCCCGCGTCACCCCCATCTAAATCTCCGTTGTTTATTGCAAATGGATTCCGCATCATGATGCCCGGGTGGCTGCGGGACCCTATTCAAATACCTCGTGTTTCCTCGTCAAGAACCAACTCGGTTTCTTCCCTCCCTCCCTCCCTCCTACTCTTTCTTCCCCTACCTTCCTCTCCCTCATTCTCTTCTCCCACCCTCTTCGTGCACGGGGTTGTTATTGCCGGCGGCGTGATTGCTCTCGCTCGAGATCTTTCGAATAATTTACTTTGCACGATACCACCACGACATACACCTCCCCGCTTCAACGTCTCTCCTTCGCCCTCGGGGTCGATTTTCTCTTTTTTTTTCTCTCTCTCTCTCTCCTCTGTCTCTTTTTGTCAGGGTAATCGAGGATCGAGAGCGCTCGGCCGGAAGATCAGAAAAATTGAGTGGATCCTAATACGGGAATGCGATTATCCGAATTAGCGGATCCCGTCGGTTCTGAGCTTGGATCTTCATCGCCTTTTCTCTCTCCCTGCGTTGCCTGACCTCCCGAGCTCCTACCGCGTAAACTGTTACTTTACTGAATTACCGCAAACTTTACAATGTAGGTAAAATCCTAGTTTTTTTTCCTCGCGTAAAGACAGTTTTTTATTTTCTCTTCGGCGAATAACTTTTCGTGTCTTCAAAATTTTTTTATCCGAAGTATTTCACTGCGAGAACGTAACACGACGTAAAAAAAAAAAAAAAAAAAAAAAAAAGAGAACAAAAGTAGAGAGAGAAAAAGAGATGACTGTGATCACTTCATTAACGATTAACAATTTGTATCCCGTTTGTTCTTACGGTTGTATGGAAACTCGTCTCGACGGCGAAGAAGTTGATAGAGACAAATTAGCGTGTGTCGCTGTTAATACTGACCTTGGTAGTTTTGCCAGAAGGCCGATGCTTGACTACCGATGAGGTCTAGTCCATATCCCCATGCGGGCTTCTCCGGCGTCGACGGTTGCTGCGAAGGACGCGGCACTTGCGCTTCCCGATACTGCTGGGCCGCTGCCTGTTGCTGCTGAAGGGGTTGCTGCGGCGGCTGTTGCTGCGAGGGCGTTTGCTGCGACTGAGAATGCACCGGACTGGCCTCCGGCGGTTCCGAACTCGTGCGCGTTTCCGCCGTGACATTTTCTGCATCATAATAAAGAAAAACCATAATCGTACGATTGATTGAGACTTTCGTACTGGAAATGTGCGTTTTCGGGTTGTTTCAATCTTCTCCCGGCGACAAGCGAAGAATTAAACAACGATATGCTTTAATTTTTATATTAAAAAAGCGATATATACGACTGAACTGCGTGAATAAAAGGAAATAATAAAAAAAAAAAAAGAAAAAATAGGTACGGAAAGTGTAAGAGCGCAGAAAAGTATATAAAAACCCCTAAAAAGTAGTTCATAAGACCATAACCGTCTTATGACTCACCCCATTGCGACACCGAAGTGGCAGAGTAGTGTGCCGTTTGATTTCAAATTAGTATCGCGACTCTCTGGATCTGACAGGGTTAATCACAGCGGTACCGGTAACGGCGGTGGCGGTGGCGGCGGCGACGGCGACGGCGGAGGAGGAGGCGGCAGCAGCGGCAGCAGCAGCAGCAGCAGCAGCAACAGCGGCAGCGGCAAAAGACGTTAGCAGCAGTAACAACAGCAGCGGTAGTGAAACCAGAGCGGAGGTAATGTGAAAACGATGAGATGGAAGGAGGTTGGAGGAAAACCAGGAAGAGAGAGTGAGAGAAAGAGAGAGAGAGAGATAGAGAGGAGGTAGGGCCACAAGACGA
This sequence comes from Pseudomyrmex cubaensis, assembly GCA_014825685.1. NCBI lineage: Eukaryota > Metazoa > Arthropoda > Insecta > Hymenoptera > Formicidae > Pseudomyrmex > Pseudomyrmex cubaensis. The sequence continues at coordinate 56,825 of QVOA01006573.1, read as the reverse complement.
AACGTTATATCGGAATAAGAGATTTTACTTAAAGGGTTTGAGTTTTGGTAGTGACAGGAAGAAGGGTGGCGTGCCGCTTGTTGCTGCTACTTCTACTGCCGGAGGATCACGGGGGGGCGAGGCGCGCACGCGGTGCCTAGTTAAGGTGCTTGGAGAGAGGCAGAGAGAGAGAGAAAGAGAGAGAGCGGGAAAGTAAAAGGGGGAGGAAGAGGGGAGAGGAAGAACAGGCTGCCATCAGCCAGCCGACGATGGAGAGGGATTGCACCGCCGGCAAGGGGATAAGTAAGGAATCATATTCTGCCGGGTGTCAGGCTGTTTGCTCTGCCTCGGCGTATTAATTAATTTATTCCGAGATCACCGGTGTGGCCCCGGGGCTCTTAACGGAGAAACTAACGACGAGCTCGCGAAATCCTAAGAAAACCCATCCATTTGCTTGCGATAGCCTGCATCTCTCTCGCGTCTAATCTATGCAATGAAAATTCGGGATGTTATTTTCCCAGCACTAGCTAAGTCCCGCGCTATCGAAAAAGCTCTTTATAACGTGATAATTCATATTCGAAAGTGCACAGAGACGATAATAAGTGTACATGTATTTTTCAATCTGACGATCTGAATTTTTTTTCTATATAATTCAACTTTGTGTAAACACAGAGCGATGGGATATTCTCATTACGCACCGGTAATCGCTCTGACTTGTTCCGAAGATGCCCCCGTAGCCTTCAGGGCCTCCTCCAATTGCGTACGCCTCTTGATCTCCAGATCCAGTTGTTCCTGCAACCGTTTCCTCGCTCTCCGTTCCTTCTTTAACCGTTTCTGGTAAACCACTGCAACAGAAAGAGAAGTAACGCGATCGTTTAGTACGACCGAAAAAATATCAGCTGATGTCATGTGCAACGCGTCTGCGAGAGATGCGATTTTCACATAATAATATGCAATTCATTGTCAACGTTATCGATTGTATGCACATCTCGTGAACATGCGTGTACGTTAATACATATACATATATATGTATTCTTGTATGCAATGTGACGAGAAAACGCACGCCAAATTTGCGCTTGACCATCTTCATCCCCCAGGTGGCGGAACCCCGGCGTGGTCAGAATCCGACGGGATTATCCCGGGTGTATCATTCTACAGCGGGGGGGCTTCACACCGGCGGGCCCGAAAACTCAAAGTCTAAGCGGGGGTCCAATCGTCTCGGCGGCTACCGTGCGCGCCGGATCCGACGGTAGCTGACCGAGTCGAATCGTTTATCGATTTCTCTCTCACGGCGAGTTATTCCGCGTTAAAAAGATACAGGGATGGAGCAATATAAGATATTAAACAACCTGTTTCAATTATGCGCGAGTAGGAAGCCATTAACGGACATGTGTAAACACGTAAATTAATTTAATTTACGAAAAAAGGAAACCCGATCGATTTTATTAATTTATTATTGACCGTAAACGTTACGGCACAATATAACATATAAGGAAGAGCTTATATTGTTCACTGTTTTTTTTTTTGTCGCGGATCATTTTTTTCGCCTTTTCGCCTCATCCTATACCTCTCTTTCTGATTTCTCTTTTCACGGATTTCAACTACTTTTTCGTCGTCCCGGGCAAACGCACACACACAAAATCAATCCAACGCGAGACGCACCGCAAATTTGCGTTTAACTCACACACAAGACGTACGTGTGCGGAGAACGCTCGATTCGCTACGGCGATGGGTGGTTCGCTCGGATACGCGCGGACTGATCGGTTTGATCGGTCGAGATCTGCGTCGGCGTCTTTGAACGGCTTCTTCTCTCTCTCTCTATCCGCTTTAATTATTTTCCATCATTGTGAACAGGCGCGTCCGTCCATTGTTGTCTTCTTCTTCTTCTTCTTCTTCTTCTGAGAGCGCATCCCGACGCGTCTCGACACTTGACTCGATCTCTCTCGCGAACTGCGGCTTTGTGTTTCGATCAACGCGCCTCTCGATCGTTCCCCGGATTCTCGTTGCACCGAAATCAACGCATAATGGCGCGCAGTGTATACATCCGACCGACATTCTTCAACGTTGTTCGGTTCCCGAGAATTTTTCTCAACTTAGCTTAGACAGTATTGAAAAAAAAAAATAAAAAATAAAAATAACACCACGACAAATCGAGAAAAAGTCTATGATCTAGTTTTTTCGATATATCAAGAATTTATAAATTAATTTCGTGCGATCCGTCGTGATTTTTCTGGAAGATTTTTCTGAAAGGCAACTCGGCGGAAGACGGGTAGCTACTCGCGCTCGCTCGGTTTAACATTAGCCTACCCTGACAGGTAAGACGGTAGCGCGAGGCGTAGGTACCACGTCGCCCTGGGCGTCCTCGAATATGACGACAGTGGCTTCGCGCTCCCTCTCTCTTTCTCTCTCCCTCTCTTGTCGGTCAGTGCGCAGCAGCATGGAGATTAGGCACGCGGCTTTAATCGCTTTCTACTCGGGCGTCATTTCTTGGGAACGATAATCCAAGTATTGCTGCCGTGGATGGAAGTAAATCGAGAGAGAGAGAGAGAGAGAGAGAGAGAGAGAAGGAGTCGTGTGCAAAGGCATCCATCCACTTTAGATGCAAATGTATTTCTTATTCGGCCACCGGCATCGCGAGAATATCATACTTGTTTCTCGAATACTGCTGGCTCTGCGTCATACGTCGCGATACATTATTCTCTCCCCTCTTACCACCCTCCCCGGCTTGCCGTTCTTTCTGCTTGAACTTCGCCAAAAATTCAACACGAATGCGCCGTGGATAAATGCGCGCTGCCGCGATTCTCTAAGGTGCAAGATAACGGGGATGCCATCGTATACCAGTTATCGCGATCCTATCGATCGCATCTCGCAGGTGGCCACCGGTTGAGCATCACTGATACGTGATTGATTCCCGGCAGACAAGGCGCAGACAACCCCTTCGTCTCCTCTACCTCTTCACCATGACCGTGTACCCCTCCTTTTCCTCCCTGCTTGTATACGTCTCTTTCTCTCTCTCTCTTTCTCTTTCCTACCTCTCGTTCTCTCTTGTTCTCTTTCTCTCTCTTATGCACTCTTCTCCTTATCCACTTTGGCATAATGCGCCTCCGAGACGTTTCTCTTCGTTCCTTTTCTCTTACTCCCTCTCTCTTTCCCTTTTGCTTCGTGTTTCGTCTCCTTCATCCTCTCTCTTTCCTATGCGAAACGAAACAAGGGTGGAGAGAAAGTGGAAGAGGGTGGGGGCGGATGGGAGGACGAGGAGAGCAGAGGGAAGAAGAGATTGCGAGACGACGGCGGCAAGGAGGAAGAAGGGGGCAGACTTCTCGCAGTGACGGGAGGAGCGGAAGAGGGACGCAAGGAAAGCGAAAGAGAGAGAGAGAGAGACTAACAGAGAGAGCAAGAGAGAGAGAGAGAGAACCGGGGACGGGGGGACAGCATTATGATGCAAAGATGGCGCGGCGGCGGCACCCTAGAATTAGCTCGAGCACTCGCCATTGGCCGCTCAGCAAACCACTCCTTCGGTAACAACCGACTGCATACGTTGCATACTAAGGATACACGCAAACCGGTAAAGAATTGCTCCGAACAGGACTGTTCTCTCTCTCTTTCTCCAGGGTTCGGCAATGTCGTCCACCTACGACATCAGCCAGAACAGAGAATATATCCGTCTGCGTTACCCGACGCGAAACGAGGATTTTTTTTTTTTTAATCTTTCGATAATTACGCACGAGATTCTCTCGTGTTAAGCATTAAAATAGTCGCAATCTGCGAAGAAATTTTTTTTCATAAATATGCACACGTTATCGTATTCGTGCTGTTATAAAATTTGCACGACTATATCAACGTGAAACATCGTTGTTTCAATCAAATTTGTGTCCATAAACCGCCGATGCAAACCTCGACGAAAGACGGACGACCGACCGATCACCACACGGTGCGTTTCTCAGAAAGGTACCAATCGAGCGACGACGACAGCGGGCCGTAGATCGCGGATGAACTAGCAATTTGATGCCTGGCGGATACAGAGAAGAGATTGTACGGAGTCCACGTGAACAGTGTTGAGATGAGATAGTTGGGCGCGGACGATAGCTGCGCGGGGTCTAAAGGTTAGGGAGGATTCCGGAGTCACGGTCGCACGATCTCGATCTCGCTCCGACGAAATGCGAGAGTGTACACGACGATGGACAATACTTTGTCGGTTGCGAAAACCGTTCTGCCGACTTGCCCTCTCTCTCTTCCTCTCGTTCTCTCGGTATTCGTTAGAGATACACGAGCTTTTTACACGTTACCTCGCATTGGATGTAATTACGGCGCAAGTTCTTTCCTGACTCTCTGAACCGAGCCGTGTTGCGCCATGAAACTCTCCGAACTCGGTAAATCTAATCTATCGGCAGTGTTATCTGGAGGACTTCAATGCCGTTACGTTTTTTTTTTCTCACACGACGTGTATACTTCTGGTATATGCAAACGGACAGGCGATATATGCGCACCTATTCCTTATATCTTTTTGTCTTCGATCTTAATTATTCTCAACAACGCGTAATTGCATACTTCAAGCTGTACCGTAAAACCAGTTGTACAAGTTTAATGCGAAACATTTCAAAGCAACACACAAGAGGCCGATCTGTGATTCGATTGTGACGTAATAAAAGTTTGCGAGTTTTGCGAGCGCGAATATAACGTGCGTCGGGACGAACTACTGTTGCGCGTACGGGTGACATCGGCGATTACGTAAGCGACGTGTTAAGGGAGGGAAGAAATTTTGCGGTCAAATAATGAAACCAGAACCCCGACGCTACCCATACACACGGCTGTCTTTCGATGTGACAGATCACAGATATAGAGAGGAGAGACTGAAACGCCATGCCGAGTCCGTCGTGTGTCGGGGAGACAAGAGGAGAGAAACGAACGCGAGTAAGCAAGTGACCGAGAGGGGAAAAGAAAAAGAGAAGAGAGCGGAAGGAGACGAAGACAGGAGGATAGGTCCATTAGATAATACAGTCAACAGAGAGAGCAGCCTCTTTCATCGAGCACGTCAAAATACATCAGCTACCACTGTGCGCTCGCTCAGAAATCCTCTGACCGCTCTTGGCGTGGACTCCCCACGTCGAAGACTCATCGGCCGGAGACTCTCTCCAAGTTCACCGTGGGTTTAACGGCTCACCCGCCCGACCACCTTCTCTCCCTCTCTCTCTCTCTCTCGCAGGACACGATAGATCTCGATCGCCGATATCGAGTTCCGCGTCGGCGGGTAGGTCAGAAATCGCAGGGTTCGTTTACGAGAGAACGGAGTACCGAAGCTACTTGACCTCGGATGATAGAAGCAGCGGATGTGACTGTTCGATGATATATTTGCGGATTTTTTCGAATGATTTGGAAACAAAGACATTTGCATTGTTGTATCATATGTAATACAGTTTTCAAGTAAACAATATCGATTTCCGTCTTCGCAACTCCGGAAGACGAGCTGAAGACATCGTGAAACCTCTTCCGTTGTGTAATATCGCCGATGACGTGTTTCGGAGGGGAATATTGTTGCAGCCGATTGCGGGCTTCGCGTCGGAATCGCGTCTGGCCGGGCGCAAACAATCAGTGCAGGGCCAGGGAAACGTAATAGCCGAATCCAATCAAGAAACCAGCGGAAACTAATATAGAGACATGGCGTTTTACTCGGGACTGTGCTTAATACCCAAAGCTGAGAGCAAGAGAGAGAAAGAGAGAGAGAGAGTGAGAGAGAGAGAGAGAGAGTGAAAGGAGATAGTGAGGAGCCCTCCGGGAATAGCAATATGATTTACATTTTGAGGTTATATTGACCATTCTCGCCACCTGCAGCACTTGCTCTCCTTCGTAGCCCCCAGGCTACGCCAAGAATGACCGGCTTCCATTCCGGAAAAATTAATAATAGCTCGCCTTCGGGTTCGTTAAATGATCACCGTTCCCGTTTTGCGCTAATATCAGCCACTCCAACTATGTTTTTTCCTCCCTCTTCACGATATTTCAACATTAAACTCTCGATAAATTGTAATTTTGTTATTACTTTCCCGTGCGTTTCTCTCTAAATGCTTTGCCCCCGGTAGCGATCAACAATATTGATGTTAATCGTAAGCGACGTAAGTTCCCCGTCGCGCGTTTTTCCCACTGTTTGTCACGTCGCTCGTTAATTTTCCGTATTTACAAATTAATCGCGCGATAAGCGCGCGAACGGTGTCGCATGACAGTGTGTGGTTACGAGTCGTTGCCCTTTGAGGTTTTGGCTTCGCGCAAGAAGGGGCAAGACACGGTGCCCGCAACGCGTGTAACACGACAAACGCGCAATTACAATTCATGAAAGCGGACGGACCGTCCGCGTCTGGACGAACTCGTAATCTCCGCGGGACACGAGATCCCGACCGAAACACCATTATCTATGACAAGGAGGATGGTTTCTTAGGCACCTACTAGAAAAGCTGTAGTCGCTCCAGAATGTTCTCTCTCTCTCTCTCTCTCTCTTCGACAGACAGCATCTGTGCTCTACGGCCCTCGATATCCATACAAAGCTGTGTGTTGAATAATATTACACTTAGCCCATACCCACTCGGACGATTATAGTTGGTGGTAACGTCGATAGTAGTAGTTAGACCGTGCATCCTGTGGGAATGCTAATTTTAGAGGGCCCTGGTCGAAACACACTCGAAAGAAAAATTATGGCGCGTGCTTCGGTTACCATCGTCGATTTTCGGTGAAATATTTCGTATACATATGTATACAGATATAACGTTGATAGAGAGAGAGAGAAAGAATAAGAATGTTTTTTCGCGCTTCTTCTTACGCGACGATCGATCGATTCTCAAAATTCGTTCGTAGGACAATCGACGCGAGAAGGAGCAGTCGAGTTCTTTTTCCTCGGGCTGCTTTCTTCGTTGTCGCTCGGGATGTGTGGCTCACATGTTCAAATATCAATTTCCCGGTGACAACTTCGCGGTGACTCGGCGCGCGCTTATACCCTCCGACCCATATGGAAATGGAAATCGGTCATCGGAATCCAGTTTGCGAGTGGGAAACATCCCGAGAGGGTCAGCCGTCTTATCCGGCTCTTCCCTTCCATTTTCCCCCGAAACTCGTCCACCCTCGATCTTTTTCGCTACGATATACTATAAACCGTCGTAAAGTCGAAAGCTTTTTCGCTTTTTCGTATTATTCTTTTATCCGATCCGTCGGTGGAGGATGAAGGTGACATCCGGCGCGTTTTCTCGCGCAAGAAAAATCCCGCCGTGTATTGAATAGAGAGCCCGGCGACGCCTAAAAAGTCGCGTGTGTAACGTTTCGAGGATCAAATGTTGGGACAGAGAATTCAAACGCAGGAGTCATTACGTCGAAAACACTGACAAAGGCTATCGAAAGAAGAAGAAATCGTCGCGATGAAGAAACGCGCGTGCTCGAGCACGCGAATCTTTCGGCACCGAAATTCGGCGGCGCGCATATTTGCGCCGCTTGAATTACACGCGAGTAAAATAATATGACAATATTTACTCCTCGATTGAACGCAGCGGGTCATTCGAGATCCCCCGATCTGGTTACCGGGTTTCCTTCTCCGGTATATGCAGAAATGTAATAGCCGAATAGCCCTGGCGTTTTGCCTCGCGGCCATCAAGCGGATCTTTTGAGACGTTCCGATCCGCCCGATAAGTCGTACTCGCAGAACCGCGGAGGGAGGTCTCTCTCTCTCTCTCTCTCTCTCTCTCTTTCTCTCCCGGTCCGAGATAGGCCGTTTCAGAGGACGGTCAATAATTTCCGTACGAACAGCGTATTACTCGCGCGCGATTCGATACTGCAATACTGGCCGGACTTGAAGACCGAGGTTGTGCCTGTGTAGCACCATACATTTATTCCGGATACTACTTTACGGCGGAGCACGTTAACGCGACGATTTCAACGTTCTCTCTCTCTCTCTCTGTCGTGAGAAAAGTCGCGACTATCGCGATAAACATCATTTCCAATGACGGATAATGATCTAAACAATCTGATGACTGGTGCTTCGCAAAATCTCGCTGCGCTGTAATACAGTATTTATTTTACCATTTTAATTTCATGTCTGTGTATATGTCGAGGGTGAGAAAGTAGGTTTTTTTTTTCGTAAAACCTCGTTGTAAATTCTCTGAATGAATTTTATGAAAGTCCTCCATATATATACAGTTCGACTACTGATCCGCGGAAAATGGCGAAAAACCGATGGTATCGGTTACGCCCGGGCCAGGCGTTATACTTCGGATATCTCGTCGCGTTTCTTTATCAGTCGGAAGCAGTAGCGATTTCTCGGGGGTCTGCGTATGGGACGCGTGTTTTATTGCCCGAAAACCGACAGATATCAGGATTATGTGTTTCGTCGTGAGAAAGAGAGAGAGAGAGAGAGAGTGGGAGAGAGAGACCTGGAAGAAGCGCCGAGAGTACGTAGCCGATATGTGGGGTGGAATATGATGCGCGCTGGGGTGCCAACCCTCGGAGAGAAACAAAAACATTACGGCGTGCGACGTCTACACTTTCGTAAATCTCGTCGAGTTCAAAGTGCTCCCCCTTCTCCTTCTTAGAAACGACGCCCGCGATAATTACAAACGAAGACCGCAGAAGTCTGACCGTTATCTGTAGATGAGCTAAACTATATATATTTTGACACATACGTATAATATTTGAACTGTGTTCTTGTTACATGTTACATCTCGTCAAAAGCCAGAAACACAAATTCTTCCTCGGAGCGTGTGTTTTTTATGCGCGTAATAAATTTTTCTCATTAATCTCGCGATAAAAGCCGATCGATATATCGCTTTCTCAGAAGAGAGGTGGACATTCGCTGTACAGACGATCGTCAGCTCCGGTACGATTGCGTTTATTGGCCATAACGGATATTGCTTTCTGGCAGAAAATAAGCGGCACGGAAAGGCTAGGCGAGGCAAAGAGAGAAGCGACAAACGAGGATGAAGGGTGGAAAGGGATGATAGTCATACACACACATACACATACACACAAACGGATCGTGTTATACGTTGTACGATGTGATGGTGATGATAGTGAGTGAAGTCCGAAAAACACACTAGTTAGATAGCTATCGTCATAATCGCGATTCGAGATGATAAAATAAGATGATCAAGACGACTTATAATGTGCGGTTCTTTAATAGCCATCAAACGGAACGTGCTGCACATACACATGAGATAATAAAATCTTACATATATGTCGTCGATGCTGTTTTTCTGCATGTGATTTTTTCTTTCATTTCAGTTAGATTTTTTAGATCCATCAAAGGCGCAATTTTTTATTGCAAATTTTTTTATCTTAACTTTTACATCTGTCGCAATTGTAGTGATATTTATCGCAGCAAAAAGAAAACTTTTGTTAGAAAGATAGAGTGTAGATCCACGCGTAAACTCTCGCTACACGATATCGTGCGGTTGATGAATTGATATCGATTTCCTGAATAGATACACCGCATACGCGTGCATAGATTATGCGATATCCGTCCGATGTTTATTCAACTAAAAGCTCGGGCAGCTTTTTTTTCTCACTCTTCGGGCAAGAACATCCCCCTGTAACTGGCGATTCGCGCAGCGTGCATTTCCCCCGCTGTTTTTCTTCTCGTAGTCGGGACACGTGATCGAATCGAGTCGATGATGACGTTTCATTTTTCCGGGATATTTTCCCTAAATATCTTGAAAAAAAAGAGAGAGAGAGAAAGAGACAGAGAGAAGAGAACGTGGCGCGCACGATGGGAACGACGTGGATTTCGAAGAGCGACGATGGGGAAAAACCCCGCGGAGCACATCGACGAGAAGTGTTTTAGCTTATCGCGTTTGTACGTTTAATACCTCTTCTCCTCCGCCACCTCTATATGATGTAGGGTCCATCCCCGGGGAGACGTATGGCGGCTTAATGGTGATTTTTTGTTGCTACGCAGTCGTTTTCTTTTGGTAACGATACCAATACGGACGGTGTTGTCGTGCGATACACGTTTTTCACGGAGATACAAAGAAGAAAGAGAGAGAAAGACTCCATCCCATATTACCAAAGTCACGGAAAGTTAGTAATCCCGAGTCACAAAGTTGCTCTAAAAAAACTTCCACCCGTTTACCTTTTATACAAACTTCTGTATCTTATAATTAAAAAAAATTATAACAATATGAATAATTACAGTGTAGTTAGTTAAGACAGACGTAGTTATAAATTTTAGAAATTTTTTTATTACAATTACGTGAATATAATTTCTTATCGCGGGGAAGAGGAGAGTTCTTTCGAAACGATTCGCAAATTCTATCTATCTAGGTGTTAAAGTTACGGCAAAAGTAATTGACTGTTTTATTTTGTGCGCGTAGAGGGGAAAAAAGAAGAGAACAAAAGGACGAGATCACGCGGCGAATGAAATTATGCCGTGAAACTCGCTTGAGTATCGTTTCAGCGAGCATGTAAGATGCTGAGAGAGGTACTTGTGTCTTTTTCCGTGCGAAGAGCGGACGAGAGAGAGAGAGAGAGAGAGAGAGAGAGAGATACAACGCGCGTAGGAATTAAATTCTTAAAGTTCCCTCTTCGATGTATGCCGGAAAGTCGCATTCCGCGAGTCTCCGAGAACATCTAGAGAACCATCTTTTCTTCTCCTCCCCCCCTTCTTCTCCCAAGGGAGCCAATATTAATTCTCATAAATTTCCTTTCAACGGGCACGCATATTCCCGTTCACTAGCGAAGGTCTGTTTGCCTTTTAATCCGAGAATATGTAAAGAACGTTATTCTTCTGCCGACGCACGCGATTCAAAAGGCGGAAAAATAAGAGCGCGCGCGGAGCAAAAGCGACGACGGCAACGACGCGAAAAAGCGCTTCAGAATTTATACATTACTTTTTCAACGACTTTTTTACTTTGCACAAAACTATCCCCAGAGTTTAGCAATTTCTCAAGAAATTTGGCGATCGCAACAATTCATAAAAATGAATCGGCGTAGATGTTCTTTCACACACGATCGCGCGGTGAAAAATTGTCTATTCTGCTAAACAGCAAACGGAATAAAGAAAAAAGAGACGAGAGACACGTTAAGAAGAGTTTTCTCAAGTGTTGCTACAAAGGGAACGAAATCTTTGTGATCTTCTTGTTAGAAAAGGCAAAAGAAAATAGAACATATATGAAGCGAGAGAAAAAGAGAGAGAGAAAGAGAAAGAAAGACAGAAAAAGAGACATATACAGAGTTGGACGAAGGGAGAAAAAAACCGGAAGGGTTGATTTCAATCGCCGAGTGCGGAGCTTTCTCTTCTTGCGTTTGCAATTTTTGAAGTGGCTTGCCCCGCGCCACTCTTCCGCTCGGAACCGCAGAGAGCCGTGTTTATACAATGTAATAGCTTGTGCCAGCATTGTACCAACGGTGGCGTACCGACCATGTCGCGTGTGCCGGTAGGTATAGGCGCTCACTTTCCGATTCCCTTTCGGCATTCGTTTGGCACTTTATCACGCCCCTAGATTGCCGCATTAAACATCCAGCAAAGGGAATTTCAACCCTTGCGCGACGCCGCCACGCGATTCTGAAAGGATTTCCATTCGCTCTCTCTCCCTCGCCCCAGCTCGAAAAGTAAGTTCTGCGTTTCTTTTTCATTCTTGCTTTCTCGCGCGCGAGTATCCTCATTTCTTTTTTGCGTAAAGTTTGTTTTTCGTTTGTTCGACCATTCGGAGAGCGCGTCGTTCACGCTAATCGTTTCCGCCTATTGCCGCCGATTATTTTTTCCACCACTCTTACACGGAATTCGATATTTGAGAGTTGTTTTCTTCCGTACCCTTTCACCTGGTCGCTTCGGTCGCGAAGATTGGCGCGTTTTGAAATTCAAGGAGAGCATCCGCGATGAAGAGACGCGGCGGCGGAGGTGGGGCGGGAGGATCTACGAAATTATGGCAGGTGGAAGACGGGCGACCTCCCCGGCGATCGGCCATCTCTCGGTCGTCGCGCACCAGGTTTACGGTATCGCGTTACACGCGTGGCCGAAGCGAATATCGAAGAAGAAGACGAATCGTTTTACGTTCGTGCCTGTAGTCACGGAGTGTGTCTCGGTACAATCTACCCAGATAATATTGCCACGGGTATATATTGTTTACGTATAAACGAGATGCGTATCGTTTATGTGGTCTCTCTCTTCTTTTTCCTGAACGCGGCCGAGCGGGAAAGCATATATATACAACGAGCGAACGGATCGCTAAATCGATAGATAGACAACAGATTTATCGGTGAATAAATAGATTGATAAGAATTTACGTTGCGCCTGCCTGGAATATTATTTCTGCGTAACAGTATCCTGGTATTAGTGTAAATAACAACGATCATCGCCGTGCGCAACGTCTATGGTTGCGGTTTACAATATTACACGGAAAGGATATGTAATCGAATTAAATTGATGACAATAAACTTCGCCACACACGCTTGCTATCGCGCAAACTTAACTTTGCAAACAACGTAGCTTTTGTGTGTTGAACTATTTTTAGTAGCATTTTGTAATATCTTTCTTGAATTTTTGTTTTTTTTTACATACGTGTGTGTGTGCACTTTTGATCTCCCGAGGGAATAATCGAAAAGTAGGAAAAAGAGAGAGGGAGAGAGAGATTATCGTTCCCTAAAGTCACATAATACGCAAGAAGCACCCGATGGATGTGACTTGGTGCCGTTTTATTTTGCACACAGCGTCAAGTATTATTATCAAGACGCTGATGATCGACGATGAATAAGTCCGGTACCAAAGTCCCATCGAAAAGAAGGGCTTCTTACAATACGCACTTTCGGGGCTTCCTTTCATAACCGTTCAAGTTCCGTGGAATTTGGACCATGTCAATTTATCCCCCTGCACGCAGGGTATCGATCGCCGGTTAACGCGCGACAGCTGTCATCGTGCGCTAACAACAACAACAACAACGAGGAGCTGTATAGATTTATCGTTAAATTATGCTGCAGTGCCGCAACGTACAATAACTCGCAACTCGCTTACACAGTGAGTTTATTCTCGCACGAAAGACGAGAGAGTATAATTTCTCTTTCGAAAAGCTTTCGCGCGCGCGCGAGTTGCCGTCTTCGAAACGGTTCGGGTAATTGTGTCAAAGCGAGTTTCCAAATTTCAATCACGGTCTCGGCTCTTCCCTCCGGCGGGAAAATCATCGAGGCATTATGTATTTGCTCTCAAGTATAACCGGTTCGACAGGCTCACCCTCGCGAAGCAGTTTCCTCTCTTCTCTCTCTCTCTTTCTCTTTCTCTCCCCCCGCGGACGATGCTCGCTCCTTGCTCACCTCTCTTTGAATTCGCGCGCCGGTTGTGTCGCGCCTCTCCTCCTTCCTCCCCCTCTCCTCACCGCGTTATTAATATTTGCCGACAAATTTCTCGAAAGGTCTACCCTTTTAATGTCTCGGCGACAACGTCACATTCGGAGAATCGATCCATCTTCCTCTCTTCCCTGGTTGTCTCTTGTGTATTAATTATTATTTCGTATATACGTGCGTAAATTTTTGTTATCGGTGGAAAATAACAAATTTTCCCGTCTTTATTCCTTCGTCTTCGTACAAATAAACAGAAGGGAGAAACTCAATGGTAGCGAGATGATCATCGAGCGTCCGTCGCGACGGTGGCGGACCGAACGGTCGGTCTCGTTAACCGAGAAAAGGGCCGAATAATTACAATGAGCGGGAGCTAACTATGTATACAACGGTGTCTCGAATTCAGAGAGGCCCGTGTTTGTTTGTGAAACAGCGATCGGCGGAGGTGTCGTCATCGCGTCGAGAGGGTCTCGCACCTGAAAGCGCCACCATGGCGCTTTCGCTTGAAAAGCGAATAGACACTTACGGAGGAACGTCGGAGTCTGACACGCGAGGCGAGGCGAGGCGAGGCGAAACGAGGCGAGAGACTCCATTGGAACGTGAGCGACAAAGGTGTCTCGCTTTGGAACGTGAAACCGTCGCGTCGTCGTTATGCGAATGAGCATCGTTTCCTCTATCTGAGCGTTATTTTGCGGGACTCTCGTCTGGAATAAGGCGCGGCGTTTAGAAAGACGTCCGATGGAGTCGTCACTTTATTAACGCGCTCGTTTCTTTTTTGTCTCTCGAACGACTTCGCCGCGTAACGAATCCTCGTTAGGAGATCGTCACGCGCGGACGATCTGCTCGGTCTTGTGTTTTCGAACTTTCAACAAAATCTGATTGCGTATAAATCTTGTGAAACAATTTTATTTAGCTTAGAGAATTGTTATTGTATCATCCATGTTTTGAATATATAAGAACAGTGTTCTTCTACAATGAAGAAAACAAAATGGAATCAGTGTTTACGCAATACAATCTCTCGGATTGCGACGGAGAATGTTTAGACGCGGGCCTTTTCCGCGGTATCGCTTATATATACGCTTCGCGTTGGAAGCAACAGTAGTACGCGTGCTAGAAGGGAACATCAACAGGAACTACTTGGGTTGTCCGGCATAGGAGCAAGAGTATAAAAGCGTAGAATGACGTTTTACAAAGGGTCTATCAAGCGCGGAGCAATGTTGATGGGCAACAGATAGGCGGAGGGCCGGTGCTGCAATTTCGCCCCGGCTTGCACCGCAGTCAGCGTCGTCGGCGTTACGATTTTTACGACGTTCCCTTTACAACCGAGAGAGAGAGAGAGAGAGAGAGAGTCCATGCGTGTAGCAAGTATTGTCGTTGGCGTGTAAACTTTGCTGTTGTGGGTTATAACGAGAGATTGGCTATTTCCTCGATAAATATTTTTCGCCGTTTTGTAAAGAAAAGTGTTCACGAGAATCCGCGTGACAACCGACACAGTCGGTTCGTCGCGACTCGCGCGACGTGTTACAACACCAAAATATTTAACGCACTCCCGTTTCACGTGCTCCCGGAAATTTTTTCGAGACGGGGACGGATCAAATTATTGCGAGGGCTTCGTGATTCTCGGCGTCGATCGTAAATTTTGCCGGACAATAAAAAGACGCGCGACCGACGAGGGCATTCTTCGTTAAAAAGGCCGCCGAAAAAACCGCCGCGCCGTAGAAGGGGAGAGGAAAGGGGCGGCTTTCGGATGCCGCGCTCTTACTCTTTTGACGCATCCAGACAACGCAACGACCCGCCGACGAATATTTTTTCGGCATCGTCAAAAGAAGATAGCGTTTTACCTTTATCTTGGGGATCCTCTCGCGAAAAAGGACCTCTCGAGGAACTCGACTCGTTTGCTGCGGAATTGATTTTCGGAATTTATTGTGGCGCGAAGCTTCCGTTCGGGCTGTGTACGCGCCACAGCTCGTTCTTGCGCGATCGCGCGCGCGCACGCGCGTAAAGAAACCGAATTTACGACGAGGTTGCACCCGAAAAGGTTGCACCTACGACCAGTTAATTGGAAAGGCCTGTCTAATCACCATATGCGAAAGCACTGTGTACGAGAGGAACGAGTTTGTTCCTTGTCAAACGTCGAGATGTGTCGTTTCGTGTTTTTTATTAGTTTTCGGTCTGGCATAAAAGTATTTAAACATCTGTTCTCCTTTTTAATGAACAGTTTTATATTATTTATATTATCACAAGACAATATTGCCTGACAAACACTACACACACTTTCTCTTTTCTTACTCTCTTTTTTTAGCGATTTATCTCCGTTATAAAATATTTAAATCTCCTCGTCATATTGTTTTATACATATAATTTGATATCAAACTCGCGTAATTCCCGTTTGAATTTTACGGCCTCGAAAGCGCGTTGGTGCGAAGATTTTGGATGGAAGCGAGGATGTGCAGGCGGAGTCATCGACATTACGGAAACGTCCGCGCATGATTCCGGGGACGAACGGCGGCGGCAACGCAATGCGGCAGTCGCAGTTGGGCCGAGATAATTAGGTTTGAGTGCACTCCGGCCGCCGCAGTCGGTAACTCAGTTATCAGTGGACACCCCGCGTACAATGGCTATCACAACGGCATCAAACATAACGCATCAATTAACGTGAACAATAAGCGAGCCATGAGAGAGAGAGAGAGGAGAGAGAGAGAGGGGAAGGAGAGAGAAAGGGGAAGGTGTGCAAGGGTGTAGGGTGTTATAGAGCGATGAGTGAGTATGCACATGTACATATATATAGAGAAAGAGAGAGAGAGAATAGAGAAGCGCTGAAACCCTTCCTGCTGCGAACTATACGATCGCGAAATGACAGCTGTTAGGCTGAATACACGCCATCATCGTGCGTTCGATGCGCGGCATCATCTTTTGCGTCATCGCATGAGTCCAAATGGGAAAATAGATGATTATCAGGAGATATACAACGATAACTAGAAAACGACTCAACATCTGATGCGCCTGAAGCGGTTGAATAAAATTGTGATCGCTTCGACATGTTCGATCTGTTTACGACGAATTTGCGAACAAGACGAAAAAAAAAAAAAAGCAAGAGACTGATGCGAGTAGTAAAAAAAAGAGGAGAAGCTCGAGGAGATACACATCCGATCGCGTATGGGCGCTGGATATCGCTCATACGCGTGAGAAACGATTGTATAACGATCGAAGAAGCGGGAGGAAGATGCAAGAAGTAACGCGGTGACGTGAAGAAGAGAGGGAGAATATCACGCGTATCTGCAGCGCACTTGTTCGTATGCGCCGTGCACGATCGAGACCCCTCTGGCCGTATTGAAAGCGCGCAACGTCGCTCCGTCTCGAGGAATGTGGCAATCGATTATCACGGTCCTGCATATCGATACTACCGTCCAACACCGGGTGAACGTGTGGGGTGGTGCGCTCACATATACGCGCGCGCGCGGCACCTTCACAAACGCCCCGTTTAGCGCGTCGTGTCGCCTCTCTCTCTCTCTCTCTCTCTCTTTCTCTCTCTATACTTGGGGCCCGCACGCACACATCCCGAACTAATGACACCGCCTCGTATAATACTCGTGCCTCGAATATCATCGGGCCGATATTGCCACCGCGAGAGATTAATGTTTCGTCGTAACCTGTCCTCTCTGACGTACGCACACATACACATAACGGCGCGTATTCTCTTCTATTTTCCTCCTCTGTCTATCCTCGTTTCTCTCTGCGAGAATCGCGTACGCGGGTGAAACACGTCGTCGACGATCAAGGGCGAGATAATGTCGTTTCATGATTCGCGGCACGAAGAGCGGCCTCTCTTCTCCGCCGGATGAGAGTCGCCGCCGACTCGATTCCGCGCGAGATACACATCGAAGGGATTCTTGATGAATCTTTCCGCTCTCATCGCGTGCGTATTTTGATACTCATGTATCTTTTTCTACTTCAGTTGCGCACAATATTAAGTTACAAACAAGTAAAAAAAAAAAACAAATATCGCAGAGTAAATCGCTTTTGCGATCGTGCAAGAAACGTTACGCAAATTCTTTTCATGAAGATAAAGTCAAACATTATGTTGCCAAAAGCGACTCTTCAACAAGGTACGGCTTTATCGAGAAGAGAGAGATAGAGAGAGAGAGAGGAGTCTAACCGTCAAAGCGACTCACGGACGTTCATCTCTCGAAAGTTTGGGACAGGCGGAGTTTCGGGTGCAGCAGCAGGAAGCAGCAGTTCGTCCTACGTCAGGAGCAGAAACGATAATGGCAGCTATTAACGAGCCGTAACGGGCGCGAAGGCACCTGAGCCCAAAATATCACCGCGATTAATGCAATTACAGCTTACAAGTCCCATCGGCTCTAAGACCTTCCTCTATTACTAATTCAATGTACGCGCGTAGAGATATGTTTCTGAGCGAACAATGGGGCGGCGGCGGCGGCGGCGAGCGGGTCGAAGGTTTGTTATCGGCAGCCGGTTCTCGCGCAACCCTCTCTAAAACCCCCTCTGCGAAACGGACTAATGTGTATTCTTGGGAGACATCAAAACTCCCGTTTTGCTCTTTCCGACAACTCGTATATAAGTCTGTTTATACATCCACAGACTTGAAGCGCAGGTCGTCTCTAATTCGACAGTGAACGGTCGTAGACCGAAGTGGTAGGTTCGAAGCAGGGCACTTTGGGGCACCCTCCCCCTCGTGTTAGTAGTGTTTGGCGGTTGCGGTTAACGTAATTACGGCGAAGGACCTCCGTTGGCCTCTTGCGCGAAACCGCGAACGTCTTAGCCTCGCCGTCTTAGCTCTCCCCCGCCCACACGATTTTCCGACCTCCGCAATTTTCCCTCGTCTCCCCTATCTTCTCATCATCCTTCCACCTAGCGCGTGCGAATTGCTCGAATGCCGTAATGTCGGGCATCTCCGAGACGCCCTTTCCCCCCGATAAAGCGAGACTCTCAAAGAAGCCTCTTGCCGAAATTCCGAATAGATGGAGATCGCAACTTCCGAGACGCGCGCGTTTGATTATTAGCCGTGAACATCGGGATCTTTTATTGGAAAAAAAATTAGAGTACACTTATCATGTATTAAAATTAAACACGTGCTCGATGCGTCTACTTTGAACCAATCGAAGATGTACGACGATTGTAAAAAAAAAAAAAAAATTACAACTATTGAGGGGAGCATCATTGATGATCGCAAGAGTTACAGTGTCCCCGCAATTACGATGCCATCATCATTGTCATCAACGTGCTCGCATAGAGAGAACGCTCTGTCCTCCCTCTATCTATCTATATATCTATCACGTTTTATTACTCCGACGATCAGTACAATCGATCCGATGATTACAGCCAAAAACATAATCGTTAACGCGTACGACCCATTAATGACTATGGACCATTCTCGATGCCAAATTAGTAGCGGCTCGAATAGAGAGACAGAGATAGATAGGGAGAGAGAGAGAGAGAGCGGATCGCGCATATATTGCATCGTAGAGCCGCGCGTGTAACCGCGGTGCGAATCGCGCGCGCAAAATCCCCACGAATTGACACACCACGGCGTGGCGGGCGATGACGAACGTATTTAACGCGCGAACGTTAATTCTCGTTATGACAAATCAAAATTTAAAGGCACCGCACGTTATCGAATTAAGCTACGGCTGCGCGCGCGCGCGCGCGAGCGAGCGAGCAAGCGAACGAGCGTGTGCTGCAGCATTAATAACGCCACTCGAATCAACTTTCCGCTCGATCGCGCCACAATGTTCATTTAACGTCACCATGAATACGTACGTGCGCAGTTTTCAATTCACATTTTTTCGTTTATTACGCTGCTTACATACTCCGCTTTTAGCGACCGCGCGGCGGGTTTTTTTTTTTTTTTTTTTTTTTTTTTTTTTTTTAATTAAATCCGCTTTTTTTACACAAGATATCGCGCGCGCGCGCGGGTGAGATACAACGGGGGGTGGGAGAGAGTGTATCGCGCGCGCGAGCGCGCGTTACTTTTTAATCTTTCCTTCAAAACACATGTTTAACCTCTCTTTATTTTGTTTCTTGTTTATTTTTTTTTGTGTGCGAAAATACACTGTTAACAACAATCGGTAGCGGTA
Organism: Pseudomyrmex cubaensis; assembly: GCA_014825685.1. Lineage (NCBI taxonomy): Eukaryota > Metazoa > Arthropoda > Insecta > Hymenoptera > Formicidae > Pseudomyrmex > Pseudomyrmex cubaensis. The sequence continues at coordinate 37,455 of QVOA01006573.1, read as the reverse complement.
TTACTACACCACGCCCGACACGGACCACCGACGACTATAAATCGCTTTTAAAAGGGCTGCAGTTCCGCGTCGCGATAAACCCTCCCGTTCCCCCACGTTCATGAGCGTGTCCCTCGGCAAAGAAAACAGGGGATGATTCTTACACCATCGGGCAAAATACTCGGCTCCTACATAATTTATGGAATTCTCCGTCTGTCTCTCGTGGTGTGGTCCTTCCTTGCGATGTTGTAATTAGAAATACGCTTACGACCGTAATTCTGAAATACTGAGGGGAGAGAGGGGAGTAGAAGAGTGGGTAGAAGAGGACGTCAGCGGCGCGGCCGAGTCGAAGGAGGGTGGAGCGCGCGTTTACTGCCAATAAGGGACGCATGCATAATAGAAAGCCGTAGATGGTAGCAGACCAACCGACAGAAGGACTTACAAGAGAATGCTACTTTACGACGACTAGTATTATGAGGGTAGCGGATTCGTCTCTCATGCCGCCCCTCGTGCCCGCGCATCATATCTCGAAGGCCGACGATTCCCCTACGTTCCCTTCTCTAGGATAACGCGAAGCATACATATACTTTTCCTCCTGGCTGACAATAATCGAATTTACGATCGGTAAGTGTCGTCTATAAATACGTACACTCGAGCGCGAGAATCCCGAAATTCGATAAAGCGATTTCAACCACGCGTAACGATAACTGTACTTGTTAATGGACTCATTGAGCGGTTAGACCGCGTATAGGCGCGAGAATGATAATGTTCGGAATTGAGCCTCGCGTGATTTCCCGCATTGACGTATTCGGCGCGTTACGATGGGAAAAGAGGGGGAAGGGGTTGGCTTCGCCAGGGGTGAGAGCGAAGAGAGAGAGTTAGAAGGGCGCGAAAGCGCGAGGTGTGGGAGGATGGTTGTGCGTCAGGATCGTCGCTCGGTGCCAAGTTGGGCGACGCGTAATAACCGGTTACTAGTTACGCGCGCGGACATTTATTTATTTACACCTTCGAGCGGGTAATTTTGCGTAATTCGAGGTTCCGTTCCCACGAGGGAAAATCACTTTTAAATGGCGGGTCGGCTTCTGTGTCGCGGTCCAGAAAAAAAAAAAAAAAAAACAAAATTGTCAGAGAATCCCGTTCCGCGCTTCGAACTTTTCTCTTTTGCTGTGTGCGCGCGGCGCGACGCGACGCGGCGCGGTGCAACGCGAGAGAGTGCGATTAAAATCTAATAACCAGTTGAAACTACGAGAACCGCAGCGCGCGCGCGATCGTTATTATTAATAATTTCATTACGCAACGCCGGCCGGTCGCGCATTTAAATATTACATCTCAAAAAAAAAAAAAAAAAAAAAAAAGGAAAAAAAATCGTGAGCGTTATGTTATTTTTTCCCTATTTTTTTCTGGGACATATCTCGTTATAAATTGCATTAGAGATTTAAAACCACCGTTATATTCTCTGTCTCTCTTTCTCAACGCATATAATAACATATATCTTTTAACTGTTACCACGCTAATTACCCGGACGCATTGCGCAAAGTAGATTTTCCTGACGTATTAATATTCTTTGTATTACCATTTAATCGCGCGGACTTTTTAACGCGAAAGAAACCGATTGGAAAACCGATAATTTCCTTCATAGCGCAAATTTCCTGTCCAAGGATCGTAAAACAAAAATCCGTTTTCGGACTCGTCGGTTTTTTTCGATCGCTCAAAAGATCAATGTGATTGCGCGCATCAGCAGGGGTTGACGTTCAGATCGGAACCGTTTTTTCTCTGAGAGAAATGTCCATCACAGAGATGGAATAATATAAAATAAACGAGAGTAGTTTGGTATGAAACGAGACAATTGTCATTGATTGTGTAAACACGGTCGTTTTATAACCGTCATTGGCAAAATGTCGCGTCTTCTTTCTCTCCGTTTGCGCACATTCCAGAGCACTTTGACGACAAGAACGTTTAGAATTCTCGTGCAAGAGTGCACACATACGTACACGGACCAAGTTCGCCGTCTATGTCGTCTCTCGCGTGCGAAATCGACGACAACGTGAGAGTATCGTACGCTCACACAGCGCGCGCATCTCTCCTCTCTCTTTGTGTGTGTGTGTGCGTACGCGAGCATAAATATGTGTATACTGCCGGGTTCCCAAGTAATTCGCGCAATTTCATCTAAATTCCGTAGCGACGAAATTTCTCGCGCCGCGTCGTCTCCTAGCACAAGCGAGCCTATGTAAACGCGCCGCGCGCGCCTCATACGAATGCTCCATTTGCTTTCGTGTCTGTGCGCGCTCGAATTTATGCGAGCACCGCGGGATGTACATACCGCGCTCCGTTTTCATGTGTGTGCAGCGCGAATCTACATACATCCTGTATATATGTAGTTTCTTATGCTTTGTTTATTATCGGTGCGGCGTTATATTGTGAAATATGATTAGATACATCGTGCTCTCTCTCTCTCTCTCTCTCTCTCTCTGTCTCTATCTCTCTTTCTCTCCCCTTCCGTACTTTGTCTTTTGTTCCGCCCATGTATGTCCCTCGGCGACTTTTCGCGCGACGGCGATTCGAAGCATCCTAGACATTCGAGCCTTTGTGCGCGCGACCGATACTCCAAATGCCATCGCGTAAATATCCGCGGGAATGCTTATCGTGCACGAGAGACACGCGAGATACACAACTTCTCTCTCTCTCTCTCTCTTTCTCTCTCTCTTCCTCTCTTCCCGCCTTTTTTTCTACATTAATTCACACACTTGTCAAAATCTTCGAGTTGCACCGACATAGTCGAATAATCGCGTCATTTATCATCTCGCGACTAACTTTGTTGCGCTATCGCGTAAAAATCGAAAATTTAATGTGCAATATTAATTTCACCGTTTCAAAAAATTAGCATACAGTCATCTCTACCTTTCCGGCTCGCAAGGTGTTAAAGAGTACACGAACGCAGTGTTGTACCGTTCAAAAGCATCTAACTAGCAAACAGACTTGAGATGCGTGCCGTTAAAAGCGTGACGTTATCCGCGCGGTATCTCATACCGATTTTCAACTTCCCATTGCATATAACGTGACTCGAGTAGAATAATCACGGCGGTTTTATCTCTCCGCGCCAAATCGTTTCGGAACGCAACGCTCGTAACGGAAAATCGCGTGCTCGTATCTCGCGTCAGAATGAAAGAGCTCCGTGTATATAAAATATATATATATATAATATTGCGCGAATATATATATATACACGCATACACCTCTATATATACATATATATGGAGACGTGTACAAATCCGCGAGAAAAGCCACCGCCTATTTCCCGACGGAGCGGCGCGCGCTTTCGCCCGCCCGCTTGCTCGCTCGCGTAAATAAGCTTTTGCGTTTTATTCCTTTCTTTCGTCGTCGCTCGCGGTATATTTTTCCCCGTCCGCGCCTGCCGGGAATATTACGCATCGCGCACACTTACCCAGGTAACCGAGAAATTTGCCCCTCCGGCGTGTCAGCCTCGCCCTCGCAGAGAGAGTCGCCTAAGTATCATCGGTCGGCTTCCAGTCGGAAGCACTCAGACTGTATATTCATCAAACTACAATTTCCTTTCTCATAAACAAGACTATCGAGAGAACGAAAAAAGCGAACAGCTGAAGAACTAAAAGAAAAAAAAAAATAAATAAAAACAGGGAAGCCTAGATAACGATATCGAGTGAAAAGATCGTGTTTTATTTCGAGGAGAAAGGGATGATGTGTAGAAAGGAGAACGCGCGCGAGAGAAAAGCGTACCCACTGTTCTCTCCTGCGCGTACCCCTTTTGCCGGCGTATTTCTGACGCGGATGATATACACACGCGTGGCGACGCTGTCGCGTCTCGCCCTATCGGTCGCGCGTTATCTTTAGTAATAGCGCCAAGATATTCCAGGGTGAAAGAGGAAAAAGTCTGACGCAAACACGAGCCGGATAACGATTCCTCTTCGCGAGCAGCCCCTTTGTGTCGCGCGCGCGCGCGCGCGCGACAGAAAGAGAGAGAGAGAGAGAGAGAAGAGACGATCACACAACGCGTGTATTTCTTTAAAGAGCGTTCTCCGCTTCGCGATCAGTGATCATCCGTAATGCGAGGTGGCGAGCGAGGCGTGTCGTAATGGCTGCTGCTGCTGATGTTGATGTTGTGCGTCTATTTTTACGGTAAGGAGGGCTGACATCCATGACGACGACGCGTTCGCGCTGCCAGCCACGTCGGCGTGTGCAATGCATAAACGCGCTGCTGCTGCTGCTGCTGCTGCTGCTCGAGGTCCATCAGCGCATTAACAATTATATTACGGAAGCTCTGTTATGCGCGAGCGAATTCATACCTCCAGGCCCTGAAAGGAGCAGCGAGGGGCGGCTCTCTCACACACAAAGGGAAAAAAAACGCACGCCGCGGAAAGAGGGAGGTCTGTATCTCCTCGTTAGATTTCCATATATGCGCGTTGCAGGTTAGAGGAATGAACATCGTGTGTACACACGCTTCTCCGCTACGCCGATCTCAGACGTGTCGGCCGAGTGATGACCAATCTAGAGATCGCGTTACTCTTTGCGAGATAAAAATTCTATTATCTTGCGTGTACAACACTGGAGAGAAAGAGTCGCTTTTCTCTTGTATTCAGTTATTAACAAATCTTGGCAACTTTCTCCTCCTGGTTTTACTAGCTTTGATCGCGCGCTGTCGCGAGAAAAGAACTGCAAAAGAAAGACGGGAAGGTGGCTTCGGTTACCCTTTGGTTGCGTCGTAACAGTGGAAGCGATTTAATCTTTCTTCTCTCTCTCTCTCTTTCTCTCTTCGAAGGACTAGTGTCATATTCACGAGGTCGTGGCCGGATGGAGTCAGAATGAGAGAGAGAGAGAGAGAGAGAGAGAGAAGGGAAAGCGAATTCAAGGAGAGCGGGCGGAGGGAAGTTGGTTCCTACCGGTGTGCGGCGGAGGGCAGAAACAAGCGAGTGGCACGGGTGAGGGCGAGTAGTCTAGGCGAGACTTAATTAAACAGCGGGCAAAGCCAGGTTAGTTCACAAAGTGACCGCGGCACCTACCTATCCCCCTGCTTGTAGCCGCCACCATCAACTCTCGACTCCGGTATAGCTCGTTGAGCTCCTGGGATACACGGTAACCTTGCTGAGTTCAGCGCGAGGAAAGACCCGGGGCACCTGTGCTTTGATAAGCTTATTCGGCAAGACGGACATCGATTGCCCCGCTCGGGATACCGATAGTCAATGATTCGATTATTAAATCGGAAGAACTCACGTACGCGTGAGAAAATGAGATTTCGCCGAGTCGAGCTCAACGCTTTGGTAAGCTCATTCGGCAAGACGGACATCGGTTGCTCCGCTCTGGATACCGATAGTCAATGATTAAATTATGAAATCAAAGGACGGAATAACTTTACGTACGTTTAACCGAAGATGAGGGTTCGCGTCGAGTCGAACTTGATAGAGAATTGATAGACGGGCAAACTCCGCCGAAAGTATCTTCTTTTTTTTATTTTTTTTTTATTTTTTTTTAAGCTTCTGGACTTTCCGATAATCGCTTCGTCGACTCCGGGAGATGGAAGAACGAAGATTGTCCGGCATAGCGACTCCTTTGACCGTAGTCACGTATCTCCTATCGCTGGTTCCTACCTCGCTGCCGAAGTGGGAGGGGGAGGTGGGTCAGTGAGCAAGGGGGCACCGGACGAGGGAAGGGTTTATTTTCGCGGGGTGGCGCTACACAGCACTCTCCGCTGCCGGCTGGCGCACCGTCGCCGCCCAACGTTCTTTTTATCTCAAAGCCGTATCCCTTTTGCGCCTCTTCTGTATTCCTCAATTTCCAATGAGTCGGAATACGACATGAAACGCTAAACTGCCACAAAGGGGGTAAGCCGATGAGCGCGGTCGAACCCTTTGCCCGGTCTTTCTCTTTCCCTCTCGCTTTCTCTTTCTCTCTTTCTCTTCTCTCCTCTCTCTCTCTCTCTTTCTCTCTTTCTCTCTCTGTGCCTCTCGCATTCTCTTTCGCCGTTCTCCTCCCCGTCTCTCTTCCGTCGTCAACGACGGGTCAGGGTGGAACCTTTCCTCTGCGCTCTCTTTGAATTCTTTGTCACAGTGCATTAGATACGCTCTTGCCGTGTCATTATTTGAAACGGGAGTACACAGAAAATTATGCAACAAAAAACGACTGTTCGTACAAGCGGGCATTCGCGCCGGGGAACGAACGGGACACGACGACGAGTACTCCCGGTCGTCGTCGTCGTTGTCGTTATTTTTGCTTTCGAACGCTGTTCGAAAGTTGGATCTCTTTTTCGAGCGGCGGGAGAGACTCGTTCGTTTCTCGATCGCCGCGCGCTCATTCCTCGTGCTCATTTTACCGACAATGACAACGCGCTCGTTCCGCTCGACGGGCCCCCGACCCAACTTCCGGCATGCGCACACACCACCCGCACACCCGAGTTTTCCAATGTTTGTCCACTGCGGTGACTTTGTTCGCTTCTCACACAAGTGAGCAGTGGAGACAAGCGCGACATCACGCTTTGCGGGACTCAATTAATCGGAATACTAACGGATATAGGCGGAAGGTGCCTATCTCCGTATACGCGAAGAAAGGCAATCCTTGGCACGATTCCGTGCGCACACATATATACATGCGCATCACGAGAACCAGCGGAGGTGAACAATGTTCACGCGTCCGTCCTCCGCCCTGATTTACGTGGCTACAATATCGCGAGGGTTCCGTCGTCGTTTGCTATAAAAACGTTTACTTCAAAGCAACTCGGATGCCGTTACGGCGTAGTCGTTGCCACTTGTTGTCGTTAAATTCTTGGAGAATAAACCTCTCTCACGCTAGAACGGCCAGTTTGAGTTTTCCGAAGCGACTGGTTAGTTCTTATTAAAATATCAAATTATTCTCGCTCGAAACAATCGGTCCGGCGCGTTTTTATTAATTTTAATCTCAACAAACCGATCGACCGTGCTTTTGCGACCTGCTTCTTTTTTTTTTCTCCTAGCATTTCGCAGCGCGGTCGCGCCAGCGTGAAACGATTCTTCTTCTTGTTTCTCTTAGACCACGTTGGCGCGGCGTTGTCCGTGCGAAACAACACACGAGAACCATCGAGTCGAGACGGCACAAGGGATGGTGTGACGACGATACCGGGCGTGGGCGGCGACGGCCGAAGCAGGGGTTGAAATGCGGGAAAGTCCCTCGGGTCCCAATTACACCGACACCCGATCCCGGCATTACGGCCCGGCTAATTCGAGGGGAGAGTCGTATATAAATCTCGGCGAGTTGATTGTGCAGTTTCAATTCCGTTTGTCGCCCGACGGTTGTTGCCGCCACCCCCGACGCGACGACGCGGGAGATAACGCGCGTCGGCACGTCGTTACAGTTGCTTTTTCACCGAAGAGATTAATTCCGCATTAGGGTCGCGCGCGCGCTCGACGCGACTCTCGCTCGATTGAGCGTGTCCTATAACCGTAACCGGATACGATTGAACGTAATGTTTGTCATTAGAGACAACTACCTTTTATATGTATATATGTTACGTGTATTTCTTTTCACCAACAATAAACGACACGACGCGGTACAGTTTTACAGTCCGCGTGTTGAAAAATTTCTTCGAAATTCGCGTTTCCGAAACCCGGAAAGAAAAAGTTTCCGTTTCTCGTTTATTCGCGAAGTGTCAAAGAGAGCGACCGTACCGGTAAATATGATTTCCGAAGTACAACACGACGTGATCGATCGAAGAGCGATCAGAAAGCGGAGAGAAAGAGAGTTTTTTCTTTTTTTTTTCCTTGGAAAATCTCACGGCGCGCAACTTACAAGGCGGTTACGACGCGCAGATTGAGGCATCCACGTGGGAAGGGGTGAGATGAGAGGGATGTGGGTGGGTTTGAAAAGGGGAGGGTGTTCCTCTCTCGACAGGTCTCGCGACAAACGGCTCGGCTAATTACAAGGGAGGCCGCAGCTTCGTGTAAACCGACGGCAAAGGCAGCTGTCGGTTCCCAGGCTTTCGCGGTTCCGAAGGTTTACGCGTGTCGGGAGCTTTTTGCTTTTGCGTGAAAATGCCGTCGTCCATTCGTTCCTTCGTTCGTCTGTTCGTACCGAGAGAGAGAGAACTGCGATACACAACGACACATCGTCCGGCCAGAATATCCGCCAATGGATCGGATCCAGAAGCTGTAGATACGTAGCCGCGCTTCTTCCCGGTCGTGTTTGTTGTTCTTTCGTCGTTCGCGCGTATCGTTTTAATACTAATATTTAGCGCGGCCGGTTAAGTATCGCGCGTACTTAGTAGAGAGAGAGAGAGAGAGAGAGAGAGAGAGAGAGAGAGAGAGAGAGAGAGAGAGAGAGAGAGTCCGATAAGGATTTCAAGTATAAATACGATCTTCCGCATTTGCGTAAGCGCCAGAAGAAACGTGAGAAATCGCTCGCCTTACGAGTGTCGATATAGTTAGTGTTCGCAGTTCGGTTACGCGAGAAGAAAAAAGTAGTCAAAACTATGACGCCATATTTTCCCGTTCCTGCATCTCGTCGTCGTTCAATGCTGACGCACGAAGATCAGAAACGGGACAATTTGTTCGCGTTTATACAAACAACATGTGTTTCCGCACACACGATGAATCTCAGTCTTTAGAAATTAAACGCGTAACGTGTTCGTGTAATTGTTAGATCCATTAGTGTAATCGCAAAATTGCGCTTGAGAAAACAATCGGGTTTGGGGAGGGGGTTTGCTCGCAAGTTCGTCAGCGACGAAGGTCGTTGCACTTTCGCGTATTATTACGGTCAGAATTACGTGGCGCTTTGTTGCATTCACCAGAGCTGCGAAAGGTCATCTTATTGTTCCGCCGTCGACAAAGTCGCGCATCCAGCGCGCTGGCAAACTCTCCCCCCTCCCCTTACTGTCATGATACCCATCGAGGAAGGAAGCCGGATTTCTCCGGCGCAACCCCTGCTAAGATAATACGACCACCCACCCGACGGGAGGTCGAAGATTTCAACCTTTACCGAAATGCCAAGCGGGGGCTTTAAACGGGCTAATAACGTTGCTCTCTCTCTCTCTCTCTTCCCCCCTCGCCGTCACGCGGCCGTCGTACTATCGCGCGCGTACGATTTCGATTCTGTCGCACAAATTGCCCGTAGAATTACGTATAAAGCGAACCTTCCTTCAATGTCGCCGACACTCGTCTCTCCCTTCCTTTCGACGTAATATAGCGCGGCGTAATGACGAAAATTCTACTTTCGCGAAACAACATTAATATCGTCGGATGTGACATCGGATTTTAATTAGCGTGCACACACACATACACACCGTCACGTTTTACACGTTCGCGCACGTTCTCCTTATTGGGGCGATTGCATATCCAACCAATCACAAATAAACGCGTGGGCTATTTTCTTGATATTTTAAACTCCTAAGCCGGATGGATGGCTTGGCAAGGAAAGAGAGTTCGCGCACGTGTGCATCGCACACGTTGTTCCGCGGGAAAAAGGGGTGTGCAGCAAAGTACTCGATCGGAAAAACTGTCGACGGATATGCCCTCGTTAAAGCACCTCGGAGTTGTCGTTGTCATCGTAGTAGTAGTAGTAGTAGTAGTAGTGGTTGATGTCGCCGACCGGCCGTACGGTAAAGGTTGACACGGTATCTCTTACAAGGCAGTCATTAGTCGAATGAGAGGAGGAAGTCTTACGAAGTGCCTGCGTAAATATCCGTGGGACTGGCTGGTCATCAATCATGTTAGAATTCTGCGAGTCGTGCGCGAGCGCGCGCGCGCGTGCTATGCACGAAATTACGTATCGCCTTATTGCATCTCGCGCGGCGACGACGACGACGACGTGCCAGAAGAAGGAGAAAACGAAATTATACCGAAGGGAGAGAGAAAACCCTTCGTAATAAACTATTATTATTTTTTTCTTTTTTTTTTTACGAAACAATATCTTCCTCCCTGTCTTCTCGACGTGAAAAGTTAATCCATTATCTCGATATCACACGCATACATGCCAAAAGTATTAAAAATATATGTACAGGTGCTCGAATACAAAATACACACGGGACGTCTCGACGTCGCCGTGTAAACGATAACGTCGTGCGAGACACGCGCGCAAAACGGCCCCGTACATTGCTAGAACGGATAAAGATATTGATAGGACGCACAATACGGGGCGGACTATTTACTATATTTGCGATATCATAGGGCGAATAATGGTTTCGCTTGACGTTACGGTCGGAAGGACGACACAGCAGGGGAAAGACGATGAGACGAGAGAAAGAGAGAGAAAGAGAAAAAGAGAGAGAGAAAGAGGGAGCGAGAAAAAGAGGGCGGATAGGATATTCCGTGAGACTGGCTGTCATATTCATGTATTGACACCAAGCTGGTTGACTAATGGACTGCTGTTGTCACAGGCTCGTGTTACCGCGAGGGCCTGGCCTCGTCGCGCGCGCTTTTCCTGAGAATCGACCGAAACACATTCGCAGTCTCTGTACGTTCCCGTCTCCCGTGTTTATCGAAAAAATTCCGTGCGAACCATGAGTCATTTTAAATAACAAAATTTCCCACGTGTGTCGAATATTTTCGCTTTTATTTTATTTCATTACGTTCGCCGCGAAATGGAATTTATTGCGTTACACCGAGAACGGTAGTTTTGTTTTAATTGCGCGATTTTTTCATCGCTTCTCACCGGTTCATCACCGAGAGAAGAGACTATATTTCAGTTATTTTTTTCTTTCAATAGAACCAGCTCACGTCTTGTTTCGTGTAGAGCCGCGAATGGCGTGTGGCTCGTTCTTTCCGACTTTTATACATATTTATCGAGCCTCGCATTGTTGTCACGTCAGACGAGACGTCGACATTGTCGGGCGTCAAAACCTCGCCGTGTTACATCTGCGAACGGGGATCAGGAATCCGATTCTAATCTTCCACTAGAAATAGGAATTTAGTTTTTTTTTCTTTTTTTTAACGAGACCAAATTGTGATGCACGAATCGGAAATTATAGATTAAAACCAACTCGTACGACGCACGTGATAATTTCATCGCGTACTCATTCGCATTCGTTCCTCATGTTAATGCTTGCGATTTATGCAAATTTATTATTTATGACAGGCTACGTAACGCATGAATCGGCGTAACTTGCGAGTTGTATCCTTCTCGCCTATCGATTCGGTATTTTATCGTGCGCGATAACACTTTTGGCTTCGACGAGTGGCGCTCAGGAATTTTATCGAAGACACGTACGTGTGGTGCAGATGTGTATAAGAGCACACGAGATAAGAGACTAAAGGATTGCAGAAAAAGTTGTGTCAGATGATAAAATTTGAGAAAAACATCAAAATAGTCGCGTGAAACCGAGTGTGTGGTTATGAGAAAACGAAGCAGACAATGAGCACACAAACGGCAACCGTTTCAGATTGCCGATTACGATGTGACATCCGATAATACGAGCTCTTGTTCAAGCGAACGCGGTCTTTGACCCGAAGCCGTTCCCATTAAAGACACGTGAAGACGCCAAAAAACGCCGAGAGTTAAGAGCGAGATTAAGGGCGAAATGTAATGTTACGGAGGGTGCGGGTTAAAGTGCGGAGATTCCTCGGATAATACGACTCACGGGAATCGATGAACGAACGGACGGACGGACGGACAGACGCGACCTTTATAGCGCGGTGTCTCTACGGCTTCTTGATTTATCGGCGAGTTAAGCCTCGCTTCGAAAACCCGCTTGAGGCGCTCGATGCGCGAGATTACCGCCGTGTGTGTGCGTCGCGGCAACGGTGTTTGTCTCGGCCGAGTCAATTTTTGCGCGAAAGCTGTAAACGAACGAAAAGATGGAGGTGCGTTAAGGTGCGACTTGTAAAAACTCCGAGTGAACTCTGACGTTTCTCGCGGATTCGGTGCCTCGTAAAGACACACCTCCTCCTTCTCCTTCTCTTCCACCTCCCGTGATTTTCGACGAGGTAAAATCACAGTTCGAGCTCTCGCTCGGTACTCACCTCGCACCTTCTGCTCGTCTTGGAGCTGCCGCTCCAGGCTGTCCTTGACCTCTCGCTCCCGAAGAACGTCCATTTTCAGCTCGGCTGTAACGCACACAAGATAATGGGAATTTAGTTAACATCAGACGCGCGCGCACACACATACACATGCTCTCTCACACGCACACACTCTCTCCCTCTCTCTCTCTTTCTCTGTCTCTCCAGAATATTAAAGGGCAGCTTTGTCATTAATATTGTTACAGATCTTTGCTCCCTCCTCTATCGTTAGTTTTAATTGTTCGGTTGCCTAGTTCACGCCCGCGAGAAACCGAGTCTTGTCTTCTCCTTCCATGAATAATTACTAGAAATGGCCTCATCAACCCGAAATCTTGTCGCGGAGAGAGACACCAAGTGTCTTCGATCGTAAAATTTCCAGAAACGCTTCAGAACCTGAAGATTCAGCTATAGTCGCGCGGTTAATTTGACAATAAGAATCTTTACCGCCCATCTCCTCCTCGTCATTCTCCTGCCAACGTCCGAGAAGGCGCTGCGGGAAGATATCGCACGGTCGGCTGAGTTCGTGATTAAATCCAATGGCGATGGGCAGGCCAGAGCCCGCGCGCGCATAGTTACCTCTAATAGAATTATATTAAGACATGGAGATCCCGTCTCTCTCTCTCTCCCTCTCTCTCTATCTCTTCGTTCCTCCGCACCCGCGTCTCTATCCGCTTAGTCCATGTTTCTCTCGCGTTTTCCCTCCCGCGTACCTCCCTGTCTCCGACTTGTGCCCACGACTTGCGCAACTCCCTCGTTCCCGTGGGAGTCACCACCTTGTGCCATACACGCGCGAACAACGCGATGCAACTTAAAGACACTCTTGCGGCGCGATTGATGCGACCGATGTCGGAAACAGAAAACGTAAAAATGAAAAAGTCAGCAGGTACAGGCTGACGTTCTGAATTATAGAAATTTCGTGGCGAAAAAAAATGACACCCTCCAGCAGCGGAGGGTCGGGCAAATTATTTCGGAGACGATAACGCGATAAAACGGGCACTAAATCAAGCAAGTTAATTCGTTTTAACGGAAGAAAAGCAACGCGACCGAACGGGAAGGGAAGGAGTCTTTTTCCTCTTCCAAGTTCATTCGCCTTTCGAATTACATTGGCGGGCAATGAGCCATGCGGCTCGTAACGCACGTCAGTTCGCTACCGAACGGACCGACAGACGCAGACTTTTTTACGTTTCTTACTAACGAGATATTGAAATTAACGTCGAAATATTTTAAAATTTATATCGCATTAATTGAAAAATATTTTTCAAAAGAAAAGAAAGTATTGATTAACAATTTTATTTATTAGCACGTACAATGTCAAGTGTTTCGGCGTCTCATCTCGTCTCGAGAGAGTTTAATAAAATTTCGAAACAGCATGTAATATGTTTAACGCGCATTTCGCAAGCTTTTAAGAGACTTCTTTCGCCGGCTCTTATATCACCGTCGTATTAGCAGCAATTATTTCCCGACCCACGGGTTTTCGTCATGAATCCAAAAAGTTTGGCGACATACGTTCAGGCATGAAAACGAGGCGACCCGAGAGAGAGAAAGAGAGAGAGCGAGAGAGACGAAGCTTGAACGGAGAATCAAGCCGGTAGATTAGGCAGAACCGCGTCGTCTCAGCAGTCTGTTAGCAATTTGAGAGCGTTTGCGAGGTCCATTAACGGCGGTAACTCTTCACGACCGGCCGCCACGAAGATTCAATTTGAATGCTAACCAGAATAGGAAGTTCGCGCCGGGGCCCCGTGGTATATGCGCTGTTTCCCCCGCCCGCCCTTGTAGCCTCCGTTATCCCCTCGCCACCCTGTTATTGCCAATTTCGGCGCGTTTCTGCAGCCCACTTTGCGATCGTTTAGATTATCATCTCTCCCGGTTTCTCTTTCTCTCAACGGTTCTGATACCTTTCCCCCATGCTCCCGCCTCTCTCCCTTTTCTCTCGTATCTTCTACATCCCGCGCTCGTTCTCCCCGTCCCACCTACCACCCCGTTGCTCTCTCAAACGTTTCCGGGGATAATTGAACTTTATTAGAGATCGTCGTCGAGAGACGAAACACCAGCCCTTGCATCCCACCCCGGGGCTCCGGATCGACTTGATTCCGAAATGCTTTAACGATTATTCCGCTCGCTCCGCTCGTCTCTCTCCTTTCTCTCTCAATCGCGGAAACGCGTTTTTAAAATCCATGCTGCGACGAACGTCCTCCTTCTTTGATCATCGTCCTCCGATTCGAACTCCACGAGAAAAGAAGCTCGAATCAATTTTAATAATAAAATCATACTTTTGCTCTCTCCCTCTCCCGTCGATTATAAAGTTTTGTGCTTAACAGCGTTGAAAAGCTAATCTTCTTCTTCTTCCTTGTCGCAGTATCTCTGTTTCAGATGTCACGCGCTTTTCTTACGTCCGAGAGCTACGTGTTTGCACACGAGACTAACTGGAAAAGTTTGTCACGATATAGAAAAAAAAAAAAACCTGGAAATATCAATTATGCGAGCCGGGCGCCTCCACGGGTTTGTAGGGGAGAAACGGCCTTATTGAAATTTGGCTGCGGGGTCGTGAGCATTAAAATTGCAGGGATTAATATTAGCCGTGGTGAAAAGCGCTTTACGCTTTCCTCGTAAGGAAATGATTCCGGCGTGCGCGCGCGCGCGTGTACAGCGCTCGGTTATAAAAGCGCCCGAGTCGTTCTATCATTCTTATGTCAATTAGACGAGCCTTAATCGCGACCCGGCTCATAAACCGAGAATTATATCTTTAATTTTAGCGGCCGTATTCAGCCGGCGCTTCTTGCGAAAACAGGATTTCGCTCTTTTTCTGTCTCTCTCTCTCTCTCTCTTTCTTTCTTTCTCTATCCGCTTCTTCACCTGCGCGAGATCGTTTTTAACCTCATCTGACTGATAGATGGTATAATTAATGATCCTCTCTCCTGTTCGTACCGATCAGTTTTCGAACACATTTGACGTCACAGAGAAGCGTATATGTATAGGCGGGCGCGTGTATTTTACACGTTAATATAATATATAATTTACGAGTTTCTCACCGGGGCGACGATATCGCGAGTAGGCTCGAGCGGGCCTAGGATCCGTTGGCGATAATAATTTTCACGGTGGCGCGAACACTCGCGTATAGTAACAATAACGGTGCAACGGAACGTGCATGGCACTGTTACCGAAGCGATTCATGGTTATTGATTAGTATATACGGTCCGCAGGAAGACGAGAGGAGACTGCGGCGGAGCGTTCACAGCCCCCCGAGGGCTTGTACCACGACGACGACGACGACGACGACGACGACGACGAGGACGACGACGTGGCGCTGCGCGTATACACACGTATGTATACATATAAATATACACACTTCCACGAGGATGTATGTATATATATATGTATACATATATGTATATATCACTACACGTAGCTGTACATGTACTCGGCGACGCTTAAGATATTCCGAGGAACCCTCAGGCGACCCTCAGAAACAACAATGTCAACTTGCCTGGCGCGGCCTGCAATCGTTTGAATAGTATAATGTAGTTTTCATGTTGCAATTCTCACTCTCTCTTTTTTTCTCTCTCTCTTTCTCTTCTCCTGCGTAAGCAGTGCGCGCCTACAAAACAGCAGCACTCTTTTCTCTTGGAACTCTCGTCATCGCGAACGGCGAGATCGTCGATCAGTGCGTGACGCGTCATGCTCGATCGTGATGGAGGATAGGAAATGAAACGGTCATAAAATTGACAGGTATTTGCGAGTTTAATTTTAACGGATCGCGAGAGAACGCGCGCGAGCGGTAATAAAGCGCGGGACGGATTTAACTGCCGGATTATTCCGGTATAATTTACAGCCCCGGGACACACGCGTGCGAGTCTGATATTTTCTTGCTCCAATCGCGTGATACACTTTCCCGCTATCACTCGCGGGAATATTTCCTCGCGACGAGATACACATCTTTCTGTTTTTTTTTTTCGTGTTTCTTAAAAATATCTGTGTCAAGAGAGATCTATCAATTGTATCTATCACGTAGTTACACCTGTATGCTATATACGTTGAAACGAGTTTCACTAATTCTCGTTAATCACGATGTTGCCGCTTTATTTGTCTACGAGAGGATTCGCTGCGGGCCACTGACCCTCGTTGGAAACGAGAATATTGTTGTTTCTACCCTTGCATTTTACAGCCGAATAATGATTAAGTATATACCCGGCAAGTTAATCCTGTCCTCGAGGCATGGATCCATCCCTTGACGTGCCTCTCTCTTTCGCTGAATTTCAATTGTCTACCAATACTGACGGTATCTCGTCGCATCTACGATTTCTCACAGAGAGAGAGAGAGAGAGAGAGAGAGAGAGAAAGAGACACGCAATGTTCTTCCAGAGATATTACTACAATTGAAAATTATCGTACGGATATGTATTTAAGAAAATCCAACAAAAAACTGTATTGCTCCTCAATGAAATTTTGTATCAACTCTGTTACACGATATCCCCGCGAATTTCCGCGAAATAAGCGTATTTCCTCCCGTCCGGAATCCAGCGGGAGAGGATGTCGGGGCTGTCGATAATAATTAAAACTTTCCCGCGCACTCGGCACAGTTTGACTTTGTCTCTCGGAGCAACAGCGCAGCCAATAGTTATTCCATGCGGATTACGGTTCTTGGCTAAGGGCTACAAGGGTTTCCCCTCCCTCCCTCGCCTCTCCTACGGGGATTTAAGACGGACTTAGCCCTTGTTCCGGTCGCTGACCACTTTGCCTCCCATTAACCATTAACGGATCTAACGAAAATAGGATTAGATCGCAGCAGCCGAGCTCTTCGAGTTCGGCACGCACTAAAACTGCACGTAGGTGGCGTCGGGTTTCTTGTCTTGCCCCGCAGGCCTCATTGGCAGATTATCGGAAAGGTTCTTGTCTCGTCTTATCGAGGACGCGCGAACGCGCGCCTCTCCTACGCCGATTATTCCGCGCGAATGGCAAATCAACGCCGAGCAAATCGGTTTTGCTCCGAGATTTATCGTCTTCGCGAGGGAGAGATCGTTCGTAAAGGGATTATCCTCGTAAAATGTAGCGAAATAGGTACTCCTCTTTCTCTCTCCCTTTTTCTTTTTTATTTACGATAATGTGTTTTTTTTTTATCGCACGATTTTTCGCTCGAATTTTACGTTTTACCGATTGCGTCGCGACGCGCAGAGATGCGTAAACGATAGCAAAATTGTTCGGTTGTAGATTCAAGTTAACGTTTTGAAAATCTACTCGCTTAATCATCACAGAACCCGCGACGGTTGTTGAAATCGCCGCATTCTTTCAATGTTCGTTTGATTCCACGCGCAATAACGAAGAAGTTGTGCCGATCGCGCTGCGCCACGCACAGCCTGGATCTTTATCGTTATTACGACTGTTCGCATACCAGTGCGTTCGTGGAACCGCGCGCACGAGACATTAATGGCTCGCGATCGTAAAACGTTCGCGTACGCGGCGAGAATTCTTCAGATGGTTTATCGAATAATTTCTTAACGACTTATAAGATGTATCCCCTTTAATGAGGATGCGCGCCTACCGTTTTTCTCTTGCACGCCGCTTAATTACTTGCGCGTCGCTATCGATTTACTCGAATCGGCAATTTCCCTCTGTTTACCGATATAACGTTCCGATGCGCACGGAAAAATTCCATCGTGTCTCTCCTCCTCGCGATAAACCGATACATTTTTCTTAAACGAAGAAAGAAAACATATACCCACTTCTTCCTGATCTTCCAGAAATTAATCAATTAATACGCACAAAAGTTAATTTAGACGCGTTTGTTGTGATCTTTCGCACACGTTGTGTACACAATATGTTATTTTTGTTATAAAGTGCTCGTCAGATTCGAACAGTGTTTTCGTTTCTCGTTCCGCGTCTCGTCTTTCCTTCTGCGTATCCCGTACGGGCATAAATAACTGTCCGGGTGTAATAAGACATCACTGAATGGCTCAGCACCTACGCGCCGATAGCATCTTTATGGACGTGGCAGTCGGAAGTTGTATATTTTTTTAGATGCGCGCCGCGCCAACCTACCGGTCAATTATGTATGTCGGCCGGCTCATTCGTACAAGGCCACCCCCTTCGTTTTACAAAGAGAGATCGACCCGATACGGTTCCTAGTATAAATAAGTAATACGAAGCGCTTAATTAATGAGAAAATTGATAATTAAACATACTCCGAATCAATTAAAACAAAACAACACACAAACGAGAGATGAAAGGAAGAACGTGTTGTGTGTCTGTGGGCGCGTGTATCCGTGCGTGTGTTCGTCACGCTTAAATTCCGCACTTTCTCGTCTAATCCTTCGCTGATGTCACGCGAGAACATTAGCGTCGTAGGCGCGGATTATCGCATGCATTATCCGCGATTATACGCATTAACTGACGAGGGGGTCGTCGTTTCGAAATCCAATTATCGCGTCACGGGTCGCAGCGGAAAAAAAAAAAAAGAGAGAGAAATATCTCTCGCTTCTCTCCCCTTTCTCGCAGACAGACACCGACGACATTTTCACGACGCGATAGTGTCTTAAAACGCGCGATTCGAAACGCGCTCCGCGTGTCTTTGGCTCTTATATTGTATACTTTTTATCGAAAAACTCGGCGGGCAATAAAGCGCGCGCCCTTCGGTGTGTGCGACCGCATCGAGGTTCTTCTCGCTCGCCGCGCGCGTATGCGCGAATCGAAGCGGTCGCGTCGAGTTGTAACAAAATATTCGTTTCTCGCGGCAATAAACGACGTCGTTAACGACACACAAGTGTTCCCCTTCTCTTTGTACTTCTCTCACGCGCGGCCGTTACTACTGCCCTTTTATTGCCGGTAAATTACATGCTTTATTCGTCCGCGCGACGACCCGAAAGCAAACTATATAATTGAACGGTAGTTAAAACTGCGGTAGGTCAAGTTCTTCCTTTTTATCCTGGAACCTTTTCGGACCTCGCTTTCTGACCCTTTGTTTTTTTTTTTCATTCGTCATCGTTGTCATCGCCGCGCCTCCGCGTCGCTCGCGACGTTTTCGCTACTATGTTAGTAATTAGCTTTTTTTCTTTTTGCTGCCTCGCGCGATCGTGAGGCTCGATCGCGGTTTTTAATTTAATTCCGTGGAAAACGCAGGCAAATTAATTTGCATCGCCCCGCGATCCCGTGCGACGTCTGATTACGGAATACGTACGAAAATTGCGATAATGCGCGATGCGTGCGCGACGCCGGAATTACGCCTGAAAAATTACGCCATCGGGAGCGCGTAATTAATTTCGATCGTTATCGCGCGGAATCGGCAAGGTTTCCGAGAAGAGAAGGGAGAAGCGGGCGCTGATCTCTCCCTTCGCGCGCGAAAGCCTCGTCTTCTTTCTTTCTTTCCTTCTTTTCGCGATGACACTTAAATACCGACAACGATAAAATTCACCCCACGATGGAACAAAGTCACGCAGACGAGACAGGGGAAAAGATGCGAGAAGAGAGGATTCCGCGTTACAAGACGCTGCTCGTTTTCCGCGTTCTCATCCTCCTTGCAAATCTCCGACGACGCCGTAAATTTTCGGTTTATAATCGTCGTCGATGCGGAATTACCGAAGATTTCGTATCACCATTTTGTTACTTGTAGTACGTATGCGTGTTACAAGACGCGGGCGATCGAGCTCGCGTTGGGATCGATGCCTCCGCGATCGTTAAATCCGAGATTTAAGTGACAGTTTTAAGTGACAGCGACAGAAGAAACGTCACGGTTGTGTGTCTCGCGCCTATTTTTCTCGCGAGATTTTCCCCCTTCTCCCCCAGAGATCGTCTGTCAAGTGAAATCCGGTTTGCGTTCGTTAGCAAGTTCAGTAACAAGTGCGGATCGTTAAAATCTAATCGCGGAAAATTTCTAGTCCCGATTGTCTGTCCCGCTTGTCCACTTCCACACCGCGGCAAGAGTGTCAGACGCAACATTATTTAAGACGTCATTAAGAGAAAATTATTTCCCTTTTCTCCGTTAGAGACAGGCACGAATATTCGGCGCGGCGAAACGGGGTGGAGTCTCGACGCGGCGAAACTTATTTGCACGCGCCGGTCGAAGGAAGCTGGTTCGGGACGGGCCGCGTGCGGTGTGCAGCTTCTTTTATTTTATTAGATAAATAATCAACTAGTTGTTCTCTCCGTGTTAAAGAGAATTTATTAGCCCCCCACCGAGAGAGAAAGAGAGACCCCTTCTCTCTTAAATTCTTACCTCTCCGATTCTCTTAGCTTCTTCGCTACGGCCTTCTTCCACTTCTACTGTGTGTTCTCTTCCCCGAGCATCGGTCCCCTCCCTTTTTCTCTCCTTTTCTCATGGTGGGTGCGCGTTAATTCTCAGTTCTCGCTTTTTCTGGCCTTCGTCGATTCTTTTTGCGTCACCGGGCTTATATCGGGAACACAAGAGGTTCGGTTTTCTCCTGTTATGCTTTCTTTAATTGACAATCCTAACACACACACCCCACATTCTCCCGAGCTTCGGTTCTTTCCCTTCTTCCTCCCACCCCTCTTCGAGTGGGAACGCCGCGTCCCGCTCGGCGACATTGTATTGTTCCCGCGATTTTTACTCTCTTTTCCCCTCTGCGAGAGATTCTTCTCTCGCGCATACCACACGCGTCCCGTGAATGCGTGTACGTGCTGGTTCCTTCGTTGCATCCGGCTCCGCGTTCCTTCGCGATTTACGGGTAACAACCAGGGCCCACCCTGACCCGGGCGCCAACAAGTCTCATTAGAGGCGCCCTTCCGAACAGACAGTCGCAGACATTGCTCGCGCACAAACGAGAGAGAAACGAATAAAACTATAATAATAAAGAAAAACTTTAAAGAAATGTTTTTTGTCTTTGTTCTTTTAATTGAAAAACATATGTTTGAGAGAAAAATTTTAACGCTTGATGATAAAAGAGACGCAAGTCGAAATTTTTCATCGGTTAATTGTTTTAGTTAAGTGTAATGGTTTTATATTTCGCCAGTCGAACGATTATTCCGTTTGTTTTCTTTCTCCCGTAACGGCAGTTTCGCTCTGCTCGCAAATCCTCGACAAAGACTCGAGACTACGGACGGTTTCCGAGGGTAATTAAATATCTGCGGTCCGGACACGCCAGCCCCAATGCGCGCGCTACCTTAACGATTGTCTCTAGGTCAGAGATCAACTCTCCTCCCTCCACACGTCCGCGCCAAACATAGACATACGCGACGGAGAGAGCGTACACTCTTACGACCTGCTCTTAAATGGGATACACTCTCTTACATACGTGTGTGTGTATATATATACGTGTATATAGAACGCGAAGGGAGCAAACCGCCAACCGAACTGGCGGCTGTGCGAGAAGCGGCACGAAGAATAGCATGGGAACTATTATGCTTATTAAGGTGGAAAGTAATAAATTATAGGCGGCTAATAATGGGAACCGCGAGAGGCGTAATTGATGTATGCAGAGGAAGTTGTTCTGGTCTGGCACCGGTGCGCTCCTCTCGGATATGCGTGTAAACATACACCTACGTTGTACGTAAAATATATATATACATACATATGTACATATATATATATATATACATACAGCATGTAGAAAATATTTAATAGCATAGAAAGAGGTTCCGCTCTCTCTTATCTACCGAGCTTTCTCTCTTTCTCTTTTGCTCTCTCGTAACTCAGAAGCTTGCATTTCCTCTTTTATACCCGTGTCGTTTAAAATTTGAAAATTAGATTGCTCGCTGTGCGTGTGTGCGCGCGCTTGCACGACGGCAAATGCCTGTTCTCGACTCCTCTATATCATCTCTGTTTTACGCGAAAGAAAATCGGCACGAGTTTTCCCTTTCTTTTTTTTTCTTCGCTTCTAACACGGGGGCTATAAAAGTGCACTAGCTATTTATTGCCGAGCGTCATCACAGAGAACGATTCTCTCGGGGTGTGTTCGCGCAAGAGGAGAAAGGTCGCGATGCGGATCAATAGACCTATTTCGCGCTCTTAATTAAATCGACTGGAATATCGACGCTAATCGAAATAAACAATTGGCGCGCAATAAAAAAAGATACTATTTATATATATATGTGTGTGTGCGATCAACAAGGAACATACTTTAAAAACAACCGTTTTATCGAGCACTTTGTGAAAGCGTTTCTTGCGATATTTCTCGATGTACACATTGAAAATGTCGATTTATACGGTATTAAAACGGTTTAATGTTTAATAATGCACAGAAAAATGAAAATCTATCAGAATAATCTTGTTGATTCATGAAAAAGAAACAAGTATGTGTGTATGTACAAAAAAGCAATGAAAGAAACAAGTGTACCGTCAATATATGCGCGTACACAGTTTGCGCGATAATGGCTGTTCGCCGAGCGATATAGAGATAGCCTCGGTTAGGGCTAACCTATCTCTCCGGGAGGAAAAGAGGAGGGTGGGTGGGTCGTTGGCTGGCAGGGTTAAGGCATAAATCAATCAGTCCGCATTGAACCGCGAACCGAGAAGAGGCGCAGCAAACCACCGGCTCACGTTAGGCGGTACGGGTCGGAATGTTTGTTATCAACGTTTCTGTTTGCGTTGCAAAACGCTTCACGTGTCTCATTGGGAATGCAAGAGAGGGAAAGAGAAAGAGAACCGTCGTGAGAGAATCCGCCCGTGTGCGCCCGTCCGAGAAAACCTTTCTCGTGTAACAAACAGATTAACGAAAATATCACGTCTCTCGTTTGTATCTCTATCACGGACAACGGCGTCGGTAATTCGCGTTTCGCTCGTTACGTATAGATACCTCTGCTCAATAGCAGCGCGTTGCGGCCGCGCGCGCATCTCTCCGCTTCTTCTCTCCGTCGTCGTCGTCCTCGTCGTCGTCGTGCCGCATCGCCGCTTGCGGTAATGGGATTTCACATGAACCAGCCTCCCAAGCAGCGGCGGCGCGGCGGCCAAACATCGCGGGAGTTTATGTAGCGAGGTGCGGTCGCCACATTGCAGCCACCGTGGAGAGCAGGACACGAAGAAGAGGGTGGAGAAAAAACGAAGAAGAAGAAGCCGCAAGAAGATACAAAGAAAGCGGCGAGACGTCGTCGCTCGCGGCGAACGAGGAAAGTGCCGGGGAATTGAGGGTGGAACAGAGAGAAAGAAGGAAGGCACAAAAAGATAGGGGCAGAAGAAGAGTTTGCTGAAGGAAGGGGGAGAGAGAGAGAGAGGAGGAAAAAACAAAAGAGAGAGAGAGAGAGAGAAAAAGAGAAAGACAAAAAAAGACGTTGCAGCTTCTACAATTTTAATTAACCCGGTACCAGGTACACAGAGCCGATCGCGATCGAATCGGGTGCACGATCTACAAGGAATCTACATAAGATCCTCCACTCGCGGCTACAACTCAATCCCCTCTTTATATTCCGCGCTCGGGAAGCCTTTAACCGAGGAGAGAGTCGTCTCCCCCTCTCCCCCTTCCCCGTTGCAACCCGCGCCGGACACACATAATCCTTCGCTTGCATTCGGTCCCGCCGCGGCTCCTACGCTTCTCTTATCTCGTCGAGGATCGAAAGATAGCGGCGGCCTCCGTTCCTCGCTTACCTTCCCGCTAGAATCTCATATCGTTCTGCGTACGACATGTTACGTGTATATACAGCGCGGGGGACACAGAACAGACTCACCCCCTATTTCTTTCTCTCTTTTTCACCACGAACGCTCCCTCGTTCTTGCGCTTCCGAACTGTTGAGAGAGCAGAGCTAATGATATCTGAATGTACCTGCTCATCCACTCGAAAGATCACATCTGATCCAAGTGGCCGCATTTGCTTTGCCATTAGCGAGCAAATATTTTAACAGTGAGTGAAAAATGCGCGTTTCTTCAACAAGAATGCGCAAAAATCGTCGAGAATATGTTTTTCTCTTGGTAAATTTTTATTACGAAACATACGTATGTCTGAATTAAATATTTAAAGTTCTTGTGTTGTGCGAAATTTGGATTCTGCGCGCGATATTAAACCGACGTAAAACGCTCGAACGAACATCCTCCGTGTGTAATGAGTCGATCGCGGTTTCTTCTTCGTGGCGTCGGTGTTTGCGCGCATATATATAAGACTCTACGTTTCACGATGTATTAGCGAGTTTACGAAATCCGACACGGCGGGAAATGAGAGGATAAAGAAAACGCTTCTTTCGAGTCTCTCTTCAGCATGTCTGCGATAATGACGGGCTGTCTTTGGCGGGAACAGGCCGGACGAGCAATATCAATAATAACGCGCGTCGAGACAAAAACGAATAATAATAATCAATAATAATATTCCGCGTCGAAAGCATCTCGTCCACGGATTGGCTCGAAACCGATGAACACAAATGCGGATATGTTGTGTGCGTATTATGTGTGTGTGTATGTGTGTACATGACGCCACGTACATACGTATACATAAGTACGCGAAGGGGGCACCGATCTCGTGCCGACGGAGATGCACGACTGAAGGTTGGTAACACGATAGTGGCCGTATGTAAAACCATCTGGTGTAAAACGAGCTGCTGGCTCGTTCGAGTATTAAATCGGGGCCTCTCTCGCTCTTTCTGACTACTTCCCTTGCGGCCTCCGCCGCTCTTGTCGATCCTTTTTTTTTTTTTTTTTTTTTTTTTTTTCTATATACCGCAGCGCAGCAGCGCCCTTTATCCGCCCCCTTCTGCCTTTTATCGGTTCGTCTGTCGATCGACTCACGCAGCCCTGAGTCTCTCATTCTCCCTCTTTCTCTTTTTCACTCGCCGAACGAACTCACGAACGTGCACGCGGAATATCTGTTAAGCCGACCAGCAATAACCGCCGCGCCGCCACATTCCGAGCTTAACGTCGCGACGTGCGCCAAATGAACTTGTTAGTGTTCACGGCGCTGCGCGTGTCGATTTCTCGATCGCCCGACCGAGCGCGTCTTTTCCTATTAAAGTCCGCGCGCTTACTGAGCCAAGTTAAAGAGTCACGGAGCGGGAAACACGTCTTTCTCTCTCTCTCTCTCTTTCTCGCGATTGCAATTAAAAGTAACTCTCCGTGTTAACAGTATTATTTTGAATAAGTAAAAGTAGCGTGAGTGCACAAAGAGAGAAAGCGTCAATCACAGAGAAATCGTCGTTCATTTTATTTTATTTTTTTTCATCAGATCCCAATCCTCTTTCTTTCTCGAGAATTCGCCCGTCATGAACGGCCGAAACCGCTGTCGTGTTCAAGCTCCGATGCTCGGCGCATTCCTAACGCGCTAAGGCGCGGTAAACGTATTAGCGATTACGACCCTGAAAGTGACAGTTTGTATCGGCTAATGGGTAATTAAATCCCCGAGATTATATGTTTCGTTCGGGAATTTATTAAACGCGCCGCGAACTCGCCGATACTTTATTCCGCCGTATATATCGGACGACGCGACGTTTATAAGGACCCGCCACTTAAAACCCGCGAAAACACAGATAAAAGAAGATCGGCGTCGATCTCTGTACCGGCGCGCCGAAGGTGTATCGTTGTCGACTTTCGAGCTGATAAACGCGGCAAATTTCATTCTGCGACAATAGAAATGAATGTTACGCTCGAAAGAAATAATCGAATTTAAACGACGAATATACATTGCGAAAAAAAAATTCTATTACAGCTAAATCGTGTCTCGTCATTGTCAGTCCGAAACATTAACGCGCGAAAGACTTGAAAACGCCTCCTTTGCGCCGATCGTCGCTTCTTCTTTGTCTGACTTCGTTCCGAGATCTCTCTCGGCAAGATATTTAATAATAACGCCGGCCGATTTATCATGCGCGATAATGAGAAAGAGAATTCGTTTATGCTGCACGTCATCTCGCACCGACTCGTTTCTTAATGGATCTTGCCTACATTCATCGTGACCGATCTACTGTACAAACTCTATCCACCGGAGCTGGGATATTTAAATTGTATTATCCCTGTCTCGCGCGCGAGCCAACGAATGTATTTGCCTGCCAAGAACAACATAGCGAAGATAACGTTTTCGCGAGTGATATTTCACCGAAGTGGATCGCGCCGCGCGCTTTCTATGCAAAATATTCTCGCGCGGAGTTAATAGTGAGAGATTAAAAAAAAAAAAAAAAACATGTGAAGCATATTATTCAAATGCGCGAGATGCGCTCTTCTTGCATCTCCATATGTCTTACTTTTAATTTTCCAGTTCCTTCTCCTTCTCCTCCATTCGCATTTACACATTTTGCATATTCGGTCTCTCATAGCGCGCTCGCGGTGCGAAGCAACACGATTGCAAAAGTTGAGGAGCGAGCGAGAGGGGACGCGATAAATGAGGCCGGAACAGAGCGAGATAAAGGTGCGGGGCATCGGGAGGAGAGAAGAGCTCGGGGGTCTCGTCGACGCGACAAGGACTAATGCCTCTTAATGTGGTTCTGGGAGAGCTGAAAGATAATGAAATTGTGGAGAGCGCTCTCAAGTGTCTTAAGAAAGCCCCTGCCACTGACCTTTCTCGTAGTTGATTTGCCTCTCCTGCTGTCTCGCGTTGTCGGCCGCGACCTTGAGCAGGCCCTGGATATTCCTCAGCAGGGTCTCCGTACTCGAGACCGAGGGGTCCTGGGCGCTTTGAGACACGGCGACCGCTGCCGAGGCTATCTGCGAGTAATTCAGGGCCTGGGGAGGACTTTCCGAGCCCGGCGCTGGTAGCGGCAGGTTCTCCGGCACGTCCGACAGATCTGAAAGCAAAATTTAACCACCGTCTTATTTTTCTCGCTGTCTTTTTCGGCGAGTTTTCCAGATGTGGCGTGACGCGGGTGAGAAACGGCTTGCCGCGAGAAAACACACTCGCCAGGACGATAAATAAACTTGCCTTTCTATTCTCTCTAACGCGTGCACACGCGCGCGCGCGTCGAGCTCATTTTGCGTGAGATTCTTTCCCGGTAGAGAAAGAGAAAGAACCCAACCACGCGCGTCGTTGTCGAGAGCAAAACGTCAATGATAAATTCGCCGTGCGATCGGCGAACAACGTTCCGTCGTACAAGAGGCACGGTAGACTCATATCGCGTGCGTGTCTCGAAGTCGTAATCCTGCGACGACTACTTGTTACCCTTCGCCACTTTATGATTTAACGTCAACGCGGGCGAATTAAATTCAACGAATTGAGCGTGGTAACATATTCGGACGATTAGCCGGGCGTCTCGACCGAACAGCTATTTAGCATTTTGTTTGAAATACTCGAGAGAAACACACGCACACAACAAAATATTATTATTAATCCTTAATAAGTTCAATGAGAGTAATGTGTAATTATTTCTACCGGTGTGATTCGATTATTGGTTGTATTATTCAAAATTAAAATTGTTCCGATTGTAAAAACAAGAAATTTTTTTTTTAACGTAACTACAGAAAGTTTTGATACGATTGTTTTTCCACGTCATACGCGTGTAAACTGAATCATCAGATATGACGCTCTACCGATTATCGTTTAAAAACAAAGATTCGGCATTTTCTGTCGCGCGTCAAGAAGAAACGCGCGCACGCGCATCGTTTTTCCACGGCGTGAAGAATCCGGGAAGATCGGCGAAATAAAGGGATGCCTTATGGTTATTGCCAAAGAGCTCGAGACGAGAGTGGCGGCCGAGACAAGATGTCTGCGTGGGTTCCGAGGGGTTTAAGTGATCGGTCGTGCCGGTATCGGCCCACACCGATGGGCTTTAGCAGCTCGGTTGCTTTATGGCTAACGATACGTGGTTTATTGTATCGTCTTTTAATTATCTGCGCGCACCTACAACGACGCCACTCGGCACTCGGTTACTTATTGCCATTGGCCGATTTAATGCTCAGCGCGTCTTCAGTGCCTCCTCCCACCCCGACCGGCATCTTTTTGATAGGAAAACCGTTCCGCGCGGACGCCTCTCTCTCTCTCTATCTCTATCTCCTTCCCCTCTCATTCTCTTTGCGCGCTCGCGAGCCTTTCTTCTCTCCCGAATGCGGCGTCTATATATTCCGCCGACGACCCATTACAATTATCAGAAGAAGGGAAGCGAAGTCCTCGCGGAATCTCCCCGCCACGCGGGAAGGGATGCGTTCCTCGCCCTTCTCGACAACAGCGCGCGATGAAATCTCCGAGACGAAAGGCAAAAAAATGACACAACACGTGTCCAGAAAATTACCCGATGCGCGCAGCTGCGACCGAAACAGAAAGACGCGCTATCTTCGAGGTTTCTCCCGATGAAGCGGAATGAACGCGGTAATCGAAAAAAAAAAAAAAAAAAATGATCGGAAAGGGAATCGAAAAGGGACGATACGACGACGAATCGCGGCGAATCCGATTCCGAGAACGAGAGCGAGATAGTGGCGCGCGTCTCATTAAATCAGAACTGCATTCCACGAACGTGTACACTCCCACGGGTGTTCGATGGGGTTCTACTTCGATCACCGCGAGCACCGTGGGTAGGATGTTATCCACGTTGCGTACGACACGCTGCGAGACACGGATTTGATCTCCCTCTCCCCCTCCCCTCCGCCTCTTTCGTCTTACATGGCCCGCATCGGAATTTATACGTCTAACTCGCGTCTTTCGTGGAATTTGAAGGCCCCACTAATTCGGGGGTACACGCGGGATCCCCTAATTTTGCAAACACGCGGCGCGGTCGCCGTTTTCCAGTCGGGGAGTCCCAGCCTCTGGCGGTATGAAGACCGGATAATTTTATTATTTCTGTGGATTCTGCATCGTCGCCAGTCGAGAGAACGCGGGCAATGTCCCGCGTAAATCAAAACTCGGTTTCTCGCAATAAGAGAGTTATTTTAACGGGTCGATCTAATTGTAATGAATCGTGGATGGAAATAAAATTAATAATCGAGAGAACGCGCGAGATGATCGAGCGTTATGTTTCGTTTTTTTTATTTTCTCGTAGAAAACACATCGAACGGAACAGAATCGATCGGAAGACGTCGCGATCGAGTCTATGCGAGCGATCTCTTTCTCTCTTCCTCTCTCCGGGCTTCATTAATTGGGCCGACCAATTAACGTGCCGGCGCGACAATGGTCGAGTCTCGATTAAAAATCAAAACGATTATGACGCGCTCCGGTGACTCCAGTCAGCGCTGAAGAACAAGGCGAGAGGAAGGATAGCGATACAAAAGTCGGACGGAGATTCTATCTCCCGATTCATCTTTCATTAGAAAAATGAAACTAAATACCGAAGATGCGAGTCTAATGATTGCTTCGCCTCGGCAGTGACGCTTCTCGCGAGGATACTTCGAAGGGATTTTACGAGGAGATATTTTTTTGTTTTGAAGAAAAGGGCTAAGTCATTTCGATGTCGCTTCACGAAGACACGCGATCGAAATAAATCGACGGTCGATATTTATCACGAGATAATAATTGCGCTTATACAAGCGCGTTTACAAAATTTATTTGTTTCACATCGCTAATCCAAGGCAATTAAGAACTCTCGGATCCACGCGGGACTTGGCAACCGCTGTGGTGTGTTTCTCGGAGCACGATGGAAGACGAATCCTGAGGATCCCCTCGCGTTCTCTCGGTGAGAAATGATGGATGAGGGGGCCTGACCCGCCAGTCGTCTAGAAGAACTCGTCTTTAAACTCGGCGTGTCCGGCAAAATCGATATAATTATTTCACAAATCCTCTTCTCTCCTTCTCCCACCTGAATCGCAATCGTTCTTTCAACTTTCGTCGAATGTTAAATGCGAGAGAGAACACGTTGCTGCACCGCCCGGATTTTAATTGATTGCGAGGCGAACGATCTCTTTCGAGCGGACCGCTTTATCTCAGAGATATAAATAACGCGCGGAGAGATTCGTTTCTCGCGCGCACGACCGATTCTCGCGCTTCCCCCTCGTGTGTGTTACACTTGCGCGCGCGCAAACTTTCGAAAGCACTAAAAAAAATCAGAACTTACGTACCTTCGTCCTTCTCATTGTCGTCCTCGAGATCCTCGGACAGATTATCGTCCTCCTCCTCGTCGTCCTGAGAACGATGCGACGCGCCCGCTTCGCTACCGGACTGCTCGCCCACGCTTCCGCTTCCCGCTGTTTTCGAGAGATTCAAAACCGGGCTGTGACCGTTCGACGAACCTGAAAACACACGGAAATATCGCGAACAGGTGTTAAAAAAAAAAAACAAAAAACAATCCAGTGTATACATGCAACCAAGACGACGAAGATCTCAGAAATGCGATGTATATATTTGCTACGAGAAATGTTTTGAGTAGTTTTTATTTTCAAAACAAGAAAAAAATAAGCGTGTATGTGAAATATTAAAAATCTTGGCGACTGAGAGCTTTGTTTGTTGTGATTGTTTGAGTATTTAAAGAAATTAAAAACACAATAACGAATTGAACGTTTTTATTTTGCTAATATCCGTCAGATCGACGGATGTGGTCAAAACTACGGTTCAACTCCGGTTGCTCTCCGGTGTGTTAACACATTCGTATTACACAATGTACACGCGATCTGTGTCTTCGCGATTGCTGTACAAAGACTCTCTCTCTCTTTGTCAGATTAACATCCATGTATCTACACTCGACACGGATAACGCGCGGGAAATACGGCGTCAATCTTTTCCCCGAGAAGAAGAGCGCGTTCGGTTATACGAAGAACGCGCGTCGTCCATCGACCGGACTTGACAAGTTGATGGATTTTATTTGCCGCCGCGCATCGCCCCGTTTAGACCGAGAACACGCAGACCTATCCACTTTCCGAATCTCTCCCGCACTCTCCACGCTCGACTACATCTTTCTCTTTCCGCATCCCTTTTTCCTCGCTCCGCCTAAACCCCGGCGTATTTGATATCCTAGTATTTTAATCCTGACGTAGATAGATACTGTTTGGGCAACGGTCGTCGCCGGTGACGCATTGCTCCGGGGCTGCTCGTGATCTCACCGAGAGAAAGAGAGAGAGAGAGAGGATACACGCACCGGAACGTGTAACCCAGCGACTCTGCCATTCGCACGTACTCGTCCGAAGGTACTTCATCGAAAGGGTTTCCTACCGGATCTAACGAATCGGATCTTTCGCGCTGACTTCGATCTCGCACATTGTGTGTGTGCCAATGTGTGTGAGTGCCGCTAAAGAAACAGAGAATTTCTTACGTAACGCGTGTGATTCGCGCGCGTGCACTCGAACATGCAAATACGATCAATCTTTAGGAGTGAGCGATATTTGACGGGTCGTCGAAAATCGTCTTCGGCGGTGGCGGACACATCACGGAAGATAAAGTGTTCCATTTCAGACGAGGATTATAACTATGGAAGGAATCAAAAGGAGAGGAGACCGCGCCCGGAGACGTAACCCGATATCGAACTCAATCTCCGGAATCCTAAACGCTCGGGACGCCCGGCATTTATCCGCTCCGCGGACACACACACGAATCGAAGAAAAGATAGAAATACAGAAAAGAACGATCGAACACTGACCGCCGCGGTCGAGAATTTTTATGCGTCACTTGACTTCACGCTCGTATCACGATCGATCGCTTTCTCGAAGAAACTAACTAACGATCGAACGTCTCTTGTTACCAACTTATTAAACGACAGGTGACAATTAAAGTGTAAAAATACGAGAAACGATATCGAAAAACTTTTGTGTGCTTTATATAAAATATTGTGTGCTTTATAAAATATTCGAAATATTTATCTAAAATATATTTATATTGTCACATAAATAAATGTTCGATTTAGCGATACAATATGGTTTTCTTAGAGCGAAGGGATTGCTTCGATTAAATAAAGTGTGTGTGTGTGTATGTACATGCTCTCGGTCGCCATTAAAATCTTACCATTATGCGAACTGAGGTCCCTGGGTTTGTGGTCCAAAGCCAGCGCTCTCTCGGCGTCGCCCCTCTCCTCCCGAAGCCTGCAACAGAGAAGGAGAGAGAAAAGAAAGGTTTCCGTATTAATCCGGGGGGATTTAAATCGACCGAGTGCGGAGGTGGACTCCGCGCAGCGCGCTTGGCTATATATACGGTTAGGGTATTAATTAAATAATTATTCTAGTCGCTGGGCAAGGGATTCGCGTAGGAAGATAAGTGCCGGTCTCACACCGCGCGACGGTTCTCTCTCTCTCTTTTCCTCTTTCTCGTCGTATCACTGTACACCGTATTATCGTCTTTTAATCGTTTCGCCCTTTTGCAATGTCTCGCACTCTGATCCGAAACCCACCACAGAGCCCGCCTATGATGATAATGATGATGATAATGATGAAGAATCACGCGTGTCACGCTAATGTAGAAATAAATAAAATTTATTCAAAGATATTCAATTCATTGAAAAAAAAAAAAAAAAATCCGGACAAAGACGAATTCGCGGCTGATTTTTGTGTGAGAGTTTCATATTTTTACTTTGAATTTCTCACGAGCGTCTCAATTTATTTACAAAGTCGTCGCTCGTTAATGCAACGTCAAGATTTTGCGCTACTGTTTCGGAAAACTTTTAATCTTGGCTTTGTATTGTTTGGCGCTCGGGCTCTGGCGCGAGGGTTTATCGCGGCAGCTTACTCGTAATCGTCAGGATTTTTGTCTCGAAGTTCAGCATCCAAGAAGCCGAGAAAGTCGCAAAATTATATATCTATTGCAAAGTAAACGACACAAATGAGACAAAAGTTTTGTATACAAAATTGTATTTTACAATGTTGTTTTCTTGCACACGCGCGAAAAGTGCGAGAGACTCTTCTCCCGGATTTTTCACATTCATCGCGATCTCGCGGGTCGAAATTTGATCGTTCGCCGCCGTGACGCGAATAGAATTAATGAATATCCGCTTGTTCCCGTGTAAAATAATATCATCTCGTAGCAGAGGAGAAAATAATTCACAGCGACGACAAAAGTTTCGCAGCACTTTGGCTAAAGGACACAGGATTCCTTAATCGTGCGTAAAGAGTTGCGGGCGAGAGCGACCCTCGGTGCCGCAGAAAAAGAGGGGACGCGGCTTTTATCGCGAGGTTTATAGCGGAGGTCATCCACGTAGTCGCGGATTTATTTTGCAAGGAGCGAGAGAGGAGAGAGAGAGAGAGGAACAAGAGAACAAGAGATACAAGAAGAGAGAAAGAGAAATGGACGCGTCCCTCGAGTGATTAGGCTCTTTTACCGCACCATATCCACTTCTCTTCTTCCCTTGTAACTTCTTTCTTTTTTCCTTTACTCGTGCTCGCCAAATTATTCTCCCGGGTATACTTTTTCCGGCTTCCACGAGTTGCGGTTCGCGGAGGGGGGTGGAGGTCTCTTTCGCACCTCGAATCGAACCGCGGACCATTAAGTAAGAAGTTAATATCATTAAACATAATATTGGGCGCATCTGGGAGCCGCAGAGCACTTACCGACCCCTCCGTCCATCCCCGAGACCTCCTACCCATCGCCGCAAAACCCTCCTGTCTCAACCCCACGCTTCGTTTCTGCACCGCGAACTCGGTGTTCCCCCCTTTTGCCCTCCGTTCGTCTCTCTCTGCAACCGCTTTGCTCTTTTTCACCCCACCCCCACCCGCCTCCTTCCTACCCTTAATTTTTTAATGAGAAAATGCTTTCAAAGAGCCGGAGAGAAATACTGTGTCTACGAGCGATAAGTTACGACGGTGTTAAGGGAAACGGAAAGCATGCCCTGTGTGTGCGCTTTGCAGAATGTAAAAAACTTCTCGACGGAGAAAAACTTCAAGAAAAAGATATTTCGCGACTCTTGCGCGCGATCGAACTTCGCGTCGAAATCTACTTCCGCGAGACAGAAATTTTTAGTCAGTATTTCTTCAGTATTTTGTCTTTCCTTCGATAAGAATGATTTATTTAGACATCGCGCAGAGCTTCTGCACGAACCGAAGATATTAAATTTGTAATTAGTTGAATATTATAGGTTCGACGACGCGGAGCGAGCTCTTTCTCCTTCCCCCATGTGTAATACACATTTATGCCGCGTATTTGTGCAGGCATTTTCGCGTGCGCGTGTGTATGTGTGTGTCTACGTCCGCCCGACGCGTATTCGCAAATGCGTTAATACGGGATTCATTATGCGCGCGTAATACGGCTCCTATGCTCATGAATCTCGACGATACGCGAATAATTAGTGATTGCGGCGCTTTAGTCGGGGCTCAGTCGTGCGCGCGCGTGCGTGCGAGAGAGAGAAACAATTTCCTCAACGTCTCGTCGAGGAATAACGAAGCGCCGCCACATCCACCAATCGAAATTACAGCCTCGTTAGCCGCGAGAAGAAGCGACGGAACGTTTATATTAAATTCGTCTGCTGTTTCGTCGCGATAATTAATTCGTTGATAAATAATTGCGGCGCGCGCGCGCGCACACACACACACATACGAGATTTTGCGCGCTATCCGTTCTCATACATTCTTCCCGTCTCTGATGCGCGCGCGCGCTTTACGCGCTGCGAAACTAATAAGCCGAAAACGCGCCCTTCTGTATCTTTGGCTTTAATTTTGAGTCGGTAATGATGGACTCCGCGGGGATTCTCCGTTCCCGACCTTCAGGAACGACCGCCTCGAAACAGCGGGAGTTCATTAAGAGGCGGCAAGGTTTCGAAGGCCGAGAGAGGAGCGAGAAACCACGATTTCAGATCTCGTCGCGATGTCGGATTCTCGCGCAAGATTCTCTCGCGAAATTAACGCGCGAGAGAAATCCGCGTCTCTGTCTCGACAGAGTGGATTTTTTCCGATGATCGGCATTCTAGGATGAGAGAAAGAGAGAGAGAGAGAGAGAGAGAGAGACGTATGTTTTTTTTCGGTCGCTTTGACGTTTTCGATCAAAAACGAAACGCGCGCGCGACGAACAATGGTGAGGGGAGGGATTTCCACGTCCACCAAACGCATCGTGCGCATAACGCATCCGATAATGACGATAGCAATTGTAATTTCGGCACGACAAAGGGCCTCTGTAAAATGGCGAAGGTATGTCCCCGCGCTCTTCGATCGCGGCGCGTCCGTCCAACAGCTTTTTTAATAAACGATGCACGTGCCATCGGCGTTCCAGCATTCACATACGCCAATAAATTTTTATCGCGACGCGTTTTTTTTTTTTTTTTTTTTTTTTTACCTAAATCGCGAATCCCCAATTATTCGCGTGTTTATCCCGTTATCGAGTAAACGTAAAGCCCCGAACGTCGTAACACCGATCGACACACTGTTACATTCATAACCATCAGACGACGGGGATGAAAATACTTCACAGGATCGCCGCTAATTGAAAATGAAAATTTTCATCACCGTCACACCCCGCTGTCTACTTTGCATGCGATAAATTTTCGATGGGACAGGGGGAGGGGATATGATTCACAGATGCGATATTAATAACAACAATACATGATATTTCGAGGATATATAATTGGACATTAGATTCTGCAGAAGGGTGAGAAACACGTGGATTTCGAGGACCGTATCTTCGTAGAGATTTCGACCGGGTCGAAATAATAAACGAGCCGCGGGAACGGTCGTAACGTGATCCGGACTTCTGCGAAGGAAACGTCCTCCCTCACGAGGGAGAGAGAGAGAGAGTCCCCCTGACATTCGAGGCGAAAGGAGTTCCGCGACTCTCTCTTAACGAGTGTCCTCGTTGTAGGCGCAACGCGATCTAAAAGGATATCCCTCTCGTTGTAATTGCGAGAGGCGGAAGTGTGGTCCTTACAACGCGCGTAACTTAATCGAGAAACTTGATTAAATTGTACGCATTTCAACCTCTTCTCGGAGGAAATACAATATTTCGCATTGGCCTGATGATACGCGTCAAACTTCGAGTACGAAGGGCGCGATCTAATTCAAACAAACGTAACGGTCTGGCGGGAAAAATGGAAGACTTAATTCGGAAACGCGACGGGATCATAAATTACTCCGGGAGATTCCACGCTGACGTGGTACAAGCGTCGAAACTCCGGTTCCTTCGCACCGAAGGGCGAATCGCGGAACGCGATGGATTCGAATTACAAACGACCGGCGTCCGTCGTCGACACAAAAAGGGCGTCTCTCCTTATCCTCCGCGTTTCCTCTCTTTCTCTCTCTCTCTCTCTATCAGATCCTTACAGATATTATCCGGCCATATCGCGCGGGAGACGGACAACATTTATCAAACGCGACGCGCAACCCGTGGAAAGCCCGAATTCAATCAGCGGATGCCTGACATTCCACGAACGTCAATAAGACAAGCGAAATAAGACGTCTTGACCCTCTCTGACATTAATTTCCGATTTTTTTCCTGTACGATTTTACGTCGAAACTAAAATCATATATGTTTTCGATATCACGTTGTTGAAATAATTCAAGTGCTTTCGTTTGTGCGGAGATTGAACGTCATTATTTATTCAACGTGAAAACTTTCGCGCACCGCGAATTCTTTGACTCGCTCCCGAGCGAGGAAGATTTTTTTTTTTTTTTGTTGCAAATATATATATATGGATTTGATCCTAAACGATAGTACAGATACATACACACGTGCACAGCGTGTATACCGCCCCAACCATATTGACTAAACATTGAATGCATCTCTAATAAACACTTTCCGCGCTTTGGAATTTGTCTATCGGAAAATAATCGCCGGTATTCGGCAACAAGAGAGCACAGCGCCATCGCAAAATCCATAAACATCATATCGGCATTTTCGAGCAGGGTGTAGTACCAAGTAACTGACACGCTGTGCACTACGTTACACTCTCTCAAGTATGTATAAAAACGTGTGTATAACATCGTATAAATTCCTCTCCGTGTTAAATTTAAACAGATGGCGCGAAACACGTCTTCACAATCGTTCACACACATACGCGCGCGCACACGTGCTCGAGTATATATGCTTTGCACATTTTTTTTTTTTTTTTAAATTTGCTCTTCAGACTTCTTCAGGACCCTCGTCGTTTTGACTGATAGATCCGAGACAGAGAGAGAGAGAGAGAAAGTGAGAGAGCGGTGGTCACGACGCGCAATCGTACACAGACTACCGTAGCTAACTTGATATCAATCCGTGCGCGGCGCGTATTCACCCTCGCGCCCACTTCCCCGAGTAACGAGTCGTGATAAATGACACAAAACCCCCGCCGACACGATTGAGATTAATTCACCGGTGTGCGTCTTGCGATTGACTTTGACGCCCGCACAAATTCGAGATGATCTCACAGCGGAAATCGCACCGTCGATTTATTTATTTTTTTTTTTTTTACTCTCGGCGATTCTGTCATTTTCGCTCTCTCGATTTTCTACTCAGGATTGATCGCAATAACACGGAGCGATGACTCGCCAGTGTATATACACGTTGAGAGAGTAGCAGTCTCTCGTTGAGATTTCGTTCCGGGAGTTGGAATTGTAAGAAGAAATCGATAGAAGAGAGAGAGAGAGAGAGAGCGCAGCGGCGCGGCGCGGCGTCTCTAAGCGAGAAAGGAAGACGAGCGGAAGATCGGTGGCCCCTCCTTTCGTTACGACGAACCGGGCTAATTATGTATCCCCTGCGGGAACCCCGCGGACAGGAAATGAGACTCCCTCGAGTTCCGTGTACATCTACGTGGAAAGATACGTTCACACATCCTCGCGCGTGTCCGGATATATGTATATACATACATATGTATGTATATATTCCTGTCCGCGCGCGCGCGCGCG